>JAYMFT010163472.1:0-26387 GCA_038088735.1 Panulirus argus | reverse complement strand
TCCCTGACTCTCACACTCTGCACCCCACCCCGACCAATACACCCTACATCTGCCACTCTATCATCAAACACATTCAGTAATCCTTCAAAATACTCACTCCATCTCCTCCTCACTCCATCACTCCCTGTTATCACTTCCCCCCCTGTATTTATTATAAACGATCAACTGACCATGAATCAAGGACACACACTGATTCCACCAAAACCAAAATGGTAGATGTAATGTTTATATAGCCCTCGAGCAATGGCTACGTAAAATTATATGATAAACTAACTGCTGTAGAAGCTTTCATATCTTATGGTATGTACTAAGATGCCAAGACAAAAAATTTTATTAAGCAGTGTGCTGATGCCAGTACCCCACATACATATATTATTAGAAAAAGTGATAAACATTCACATAACTTTTCACATGACATGTTATCTATCTATCTATCTATATATCCATCTATCTATTTATATTTCTGAGCCGGTTCCTTCCAGGAACTCCCATCAAGGGAGTGGCCATAGCTAAAGTCTCCACTTATTCGTGTCCTTACATGCCTCCCTCAAGATTTGCTGCACCTTCAAACCAATTTCCCTTATTAGTGGCTTTTTATAAGGCAGTAACATAAAAATGAAAAGATATATGCTTCATAGGCACTTGTTATAGACCATCTCATGGAGTAGGCTAACTTATTCATGAATGAGTTTGGCTGTTTATCACAGCATATCCTCCCTACCTCTGATGCTAATGACAACATTAATAAGAGGTTGATGTTTGGTAGGTGGCAGCATTGGTAACAAGAGTCAGTATGACATAACTGGCAGCAAAAGAGGGATAAAGTTTTGTGTGAGACTGTAGTACATTTTGGTGTTGAATTTAAAGCATGACTAGAAAACATGATGATTATGCTATTAGTGTGCATGTAGCATGACTGTAGCACTATTTGTTGTGAGTTTTCTACTTTGCCTACTAATATGAGATGGCTTGTAGGAGGACTAAATGACTGGAGGGCAGAAGATGGGTTGACCCTGTTTTAGCAAAGAACAGTTCAGATTTGTTATCTTGTTAAAAAATGTCTTGTTTGTATTGTACTTAGATGAGCCACACTTTTAGGAAAAAAAGTGAATGCTTGCAGCACCATATGGTGGATTATTATGATATATTTATGAGCCTTTATGAATAGGTCTCTTATTCCCCAGAACTATGAGGTGCCACATCCAGACCCTTGGGATCCAGAAATCTTGAGGGCCCACCTCAACAATTTAAGACGAGAACGTTTTCAGAACCACCAACACCACCCACATCACCACAACCATCATCATCACCATCACCAACCATTCATGGGCTACAACAATGGACTCCCATATCCATCATCCTTTGCTAGTTCCCATACCCACCAATATGAAATGGGTGGGCATGGATGGCCATACCCAGCACACTTCCCAACAGCTCCAGGCAGTAATTTCCATTGGCCATTGCCGCACCCACCTGGTCATTCTGTGAAAGAACAAAAAGCTAGCCAGAGGCTATGTCACATTATGTAGGGTATATCACTATCTGCCCATTGAATCACAAGTTTATAAGAATGGGATGTTGAGGAATGAGCCGGTAAGTTTACTGACATAGATTCTAGTATTGTTAATGACCTTTCTTTGATTTATTTAGTTTGAGCATTTGAACAACAGATAAATCAACTGATGTGTGTTTTCTAACTTTCATAGCATATGATTTCCCTGGTGAAAAGGGTTTGCTAAAAACAGGGGTATAATATGAAAGTGACTAAATGTGCACCCACAATTGAAAAATCCCCTAGTGATCTCTTCTGGCTCTGGGCTCATACCCACATACAATAGTTTATTGGATGATGTCCTTTCAGTTCCCAGACTCTTATTATGGTGGTGGAGGTTCAGAATACTGTTTTATATTTAGTATATGTAGACAGTAAATAGTAACCTCATGTGGACATCTGTCACATTAGTTCTTGCTTTTAGCAAAGATTCCAGGTCTAGTGATAAAAAGAAACCTATTTAGTGATACAGCTCCATATTTTCTGTTTTCACATTGTGACACAGTTTAGATCATTAAGTGAAAGACAAGACATTATTAAGAATAATAAAGGACATTACACATGACAGCTAGAGAATGGATATAAGCAGATGCAGCTTTCTTCATGTTCCTGGCTCTACTTCGCTAAAGCGGGAAATGGTGATCAAGTATGAAAAAAATGCATTTTAAGAACTTTGATACTGTCATGGAGTTCATTGGTGCAACAAACACCTAATATGATCATCTAGTTTACAGTGATTACTGTTGAAACGAAGTTTTTGAAGGATTTGCAATTAGTTACATGAATCTGAGAAGCAAACCAAAAGTAATTTTGGATTGACAGTTTCCTATGCTGTTTGTGGTGGAAACCACGCTGTCTTTTGGCTGGTCACTACTGTACTGCATTATGCTGCATCTGAGTTCCACATAGCATATGCTTTCATAATGTGACTTACAACATGTAACATAGAAATCCTTTTTTATCATAGGTTTCTCACACTAGAAAGAATCCTAATTCTCTCAAGCTTACACAAACCTGTTTGCTGCTTTGCTCAGGGTCGAGGTAATGAGTATTTCATAGTGTATGTTGAGGAGAATATTCTTTACTTTGTAGATATAAGATAGAAAAGATAATTTAATACTTTATCTATTGCAATGAATTTTTTTTCTTATCATGTACGGAAGATGTTAGAAATCAAGTGCTATAAAACTATTGCCTTACATTATTATTGAAGCCTCCCAGTCATGAATGGATGTGTGAAAGGCATGCATGTAATAATTTGAGTAGTTCACATATATCAAATTTTTTGATGTGATAAGTATTTTATGAAAGTAACCACATATGGAAAAATGGGTCCTCTTATTGTGATTATTTTCAAAGGTTTGTATTGAGATTCAGTATCATTAATGTTTTCTCTATACATTTTTTTAATTTTGTCATTAACAGTGAAATAGTTGCACAAAGATTTTTGTGGCCTGCCATCATTCATTCCTGGCACCACCCTGCCCTACTTATCCTTAACTGAGCCAGGTACCCATTTTATCGACCAACCCTTAGGGGTGAATGAACAGCTGGATTGACTGTGGACTGACAGTCACAACCAGGATTCAAACCCTTGTGCTCAACCCTGGGTGACTCATGAAAGTGTCACAGTCAGGAATGCTAACTGCTACACCATGGAAGTCCACACTAGCTAGAATGCTTAACATTCAGAAATGTGAGATATGATGAAAATTCTTTTTATGAAATTTTGAAACAACCTTATTAGAGACCAAGGATTTGAGGAAGATCATGCTTCCATTTTCATTTTTTAAACTACTTGTGTTAGCAACTGGAAATGAGGGAAATATATGCCGATCATAGAAAAAATATTGAATACAGAATGAGAATATCAGTGTTATTAAACATACTTAGATATATTCAACAGTTATTAGTTTATGAAGTATGCCCTGTCCTGCATTCCTGACCATATTTTTTTCCCATTTTATCCTATCAAGATACTAAGATAGAAGCCCATTTTTGTCAATAATTGTTGCAGGCTAGTTTTTTATATCTTCAGCCATTGAAGCCGTAGTAGCAACTACTTGACTCTGCTCTTTATAATTAGTCAGTATCTACAACATAGTACCTAGGGACTTTAGGGTATTGACAGTAATTTTGAGATCTAATCTCTATTTTTAATCACAAAGAGCCAAGGGTTAAGTAGCTAATGACTGTATAAACCATCCTAAAATAATATTGAGAGTGGTTAAATCTCCATGCAGGATTGCATCTGCTCGACAGACACTTGCGTTGTTCCGCGATAAACATCAATTTCGATGATGCATTGGCAGTATGATTTATCATAATAGTGATTTTTTTTTTTTCTTTTTTACATTTGGAAATAGAAATACAGAAGAAGAATCATTTTAAGGCTTCCATTATCTTGCAGGTTAACAAATAAAAGAAGTTACTCACGTGAGCTGTAGCATTATGATGGCAGTGCAGTCCCATCCTTTTTCAGTATTGATTACTAACAGCTCAAATATAGACTTATGATTTTTTTTATTTGCTGATGCTTTTCGGTGTAACAAATAGGTCAGTTTTTTCTGCTATTCGAATTAGTCTCTATATTCAAGTCCCAGCTTAATTGATGAAAAATTAGTTTAGCTGTTGCTGTAGTTGTACAGCATCAGTCTGCATATGTTGTTAATTATTTTCTACCATTGATGATGAACTAATGGCACACATATTATCCTTAGAACTATCTGAAGAATTCATCTGCTATCTTGCCTTTTAGGAAAAGACATTATGGGGTTAGATGGAACACCATAAAAAGTACAGACAGAGGGTTCATATTCATGAATCTAGTAACATGATTGGTAGGGCGTGTGCCATACTGTGTTTACTAGAATTTCAAGATAGTATCATGAACACATGATGTGAATGAAACCACCTTCTGAAAGTATTAGGAAAATAATGACATATTATTTTTAAAGATTTCAGTGTTCCACCTGATTCAAGATTAAGAAAAAAAGCTAACATCTTTTTTATAAAAACTCTGTCATTAGCAACCACCTTTCCATTGGAGAAATGTAAGTTTAATCCAGGGTTTTTAACATAGCTGTGTAATTGCCTTTCAGTGCTGGTAGTAGATAATGATTTAATTCTGCTGGGCCCTGGGATTAGATGCCTTTTACATAGGTTATCAGTGTGGGGAACCATATATCTGTCTGACTGTCATTTGTAACTCTCTTCCCATTTATGGGATGGATCAGGTGCGTATAGTTTCTGAGTTTACTAATACATACCCCAAACCTCTGTGTAGAGGGCTGTTGCATTATGGTGTCCACTGGATGTACATAAGATTTAGTCTAAAGACTATGAGGGCCTAGATAGCCAGGTTCCACATCCTGTCCATGACAACTTGTTTATACTTAAACATTATGTATATTTTTCCCTTGTATTGTGTAGCTTAAAGTATTTGCATCTGTTTTTTATTCTAAGAAACTTACTCAGTATTGATATTAACTGTTTTAGAAAATCATGAAACCTTAATTTTTTAACCATTACTACATAAGGTTTCTCTTGCAATGTTTTCATATGCATTCTACAGTTGTATAAATGCCTCATACAAATCCCTTGTGATTCCGTTAGTTTTTTAGTTATCTCAAAATCCACAAGTTTTTCAACATCTGACGTAGAATTAACATTTCTCTGCACTGGGAAAGTTTGAGAGATCCCTTAATGCTTTTTGCCATAAGTTCTTTTAAGCTAATCATGAAGTCAAGAAATTTTAACGATTCATTGACTCTAAGATTTTGCATGATATATCTGGATCTGCTAATGATTTTTATTCTTGCAGTTAGGTTTATAACAAGGACTACAAACCAACCTACACATTTTACACAACACACATGTCCACCTAAAAGAGCCAACTACACTATAGTTATAGACAGGCCTTTCTGTGCCAGTAATGGCACCCTGAGCACACACACCTGACCTTTGTTATGTTTGTCACCATAAGTACAGTTCTGTGTATATATTTTACTTGAAAGCTGTATAGCAAAAGCCATGCAATTGCATTGCACCTCAAGAACAGCTTTCAGTTAGCATTGTCAAATTACTCCACACCCTCCTCCTTGCCTTACAGAGAAAATGCAGCTGAGTACTCCCTTTAAGGATTGAAGTGCTGTAGTGTTGATGATTCATTTCAGCTTTAGAATGTTATGAAGTGATAATGGAAACATTTTCAGTCAAATATGTTGTCATGACAAATCACTCCAGTGTTTTCAGTTCAGTGGTCTATTGGCTCGGTGTTTTGTGATGATAATTTGAGAATGTAAGTTCACTAACAAATTGATACATAATTTAGCAGTCTTTTATGACAGCTGCTTTCAAGGTTGCTGTGTTTTGACAGTACATGGATCCTTGCATATAAATACAATGTCCATACCTCCTGTTTGTCAATAAAACTGAAATTTTATAATATCTTTAGTGATGTTCTCACTCATATGTACAGTATTACATTATACTCAGTTTTTCATATTTCATTAGCTTTTAAGACTACTTTTCATATTTATTCATGTATGCATGTGTGTATGTAAGTCTGTTCAGTATGTAAGCATATATACAAATATGTCTAAATCCATTTACCTATGTTTTCAGTTCAAGCAGGGATGTTTTGATGAACATTGTTTACATAAAGTGAATTATAAACTGAAAAACCATTCTTCTTTCAGGGAGGTTAGTGAGCAGGGAATATAAGAAAGCCCTCATGTTCTTTGGGAATGATTTATATATATCCCAGTAATAATCAGCATGTGCCCTAAATGGCAGTACTACCTTAATCAACCACTGTTCATTAATACATGCATCACAAAAGAAAGCTCTCGTCAGGTCCAAAACCACAACTTACACTGTTGAACACAGTCAGCTTGGAATGAATTGAGGTATTTGCTCACTGGCACCCTCTGTAGGATTAAATAATTTTCATAAGCTCAAAACTTTTCTTCCTAACAGGAGTCAGCCAGTGAGCAAGAGAAATGAGAGCATAGCCAAATAGAGGCAGATCATATTTTCATAAAACTTTGGCAGTTCTTTGGAGGTTTCTGGGTCAGCGGCTACACTTAAGGTGGTATCATCACAAACCAAAAAAGCTAAAGATATAGATGAAAATATAACCAAAACATTTTGGAAGAATAGGAAATGTAGGCAATTAGGAAGGGGAAAATATAAGATAATTGCAAGCTGAGTTGAAGGAAACTTGACTCTAACCAAGATAAAGAGAGATAAAAGAAGAGACCATGTCCCTCCCTAGGGGTTGAGCACAGAAACCAATGAAAGACTGGATCAGTTCCAGATAAACGAGATGAAACAGATGTGGTTGGATAAATAAACTGCCGGGAGGGGAACTACTAGGGATAGGAAGTGGTCTGTATTGGGAACCAATAGACAAGGAAATAGATGAATGTAAACCACAGGGCGAGAAACCAATTAGAGATGAACTGCTAGGTAAGTAACGGTCCAGGGTAGGAAACAGTAGGTAGAAAGGTGGTCTGGATAATGAACTATGAAACAGGTGAACAGTTTGAGAGGGAACTTTTCACTAAAATGTTTGGATGATAAACTTTGAGAAACTTTGTAAAGGCTTGATAAGGAAAAGGACTGCATTTCTCTCCTGCAGTATATTTCACTACATATAACAAAGCTGCTGAATGCTGCTTTGAAAAAGAAGTGCTGGGAATCTGCCCCACAAGGCACAGACTAAACTTCTTTGAATTGAGAATATGAATTGCCATACTAAGTATTAGGAAAGGGAGGCTGCTTTACTGCATTAAGGTAATTGAAGCTTTAAACAGATGGCCCTGCTGTTTCAACTGACAAAAGCAGCCTAGAATTAAGGGATACTTAGTTTACTGAAGGTTAGATTCAGCTAAAGTTATAGATGAAGGGTAAACAGACACACAAAACAAGAAAATAAGTCATATGCTGTTGTGAAGATCTGTGCAGGGTAGGAAATGAGTCGGTTTTGTTTGTTACCTTGCATTTTGGTTTTTGATTCATTTGATTTCTTATTTTGAGGTGGTGATGAGCAGTGGTTTACACAAAGTGGCCTTTCTGTAATGGGCAGATGGTGGGTTTACCCAAAGGATATTTAGATATTACTGTATTATTCCGTTAGAGAGTGGGGCTTTTCCATTTTTCTTACTCACTGGCTGGTTTCTGATAGGACAAAATAGACATTCAAATGTGAGGATATATAAACACAAAGAATAACATCTCATTTGGTAATTTTCCCTTCATATGACTCAAGCCTCGGATGAGGAAAGGTAGTCTGTCAGGAAGTTGTAAGTTCCACAAATGTCTGCAGATTGATTATGTCTGAAGACTAACAAAACTAATTTAAGAATTTTTTCACCCTGTTAGTATGTCATGTAAGAGAGTGTTTAGATGAAATATTTTGATGTTGTTGATTCAAGCATGAAGTTACTTTTAAACTTGCATTCAGTGATAAAAAGGAGTCAGTAAGTTATGAACAATACAAAAAAATTTAGATGCAAGTTTTCATGTTTATACAACATTTTTACTTCTTACAGCCAGACATCCATGACCAGCTGGCCATATTTTCTTGTTTGTAATTAAACTTTTAGATATGTATAGTGTTGACCCTTCTATACTCTATTTTCATTAGGATATTTGTATTTTCTATAGCATTCAAATTTTTATAATAGTCTAGTCAGGCATAGGTTGTGTACCCATTTGTCTATAGATTTAAAGGAAAAGGTGAATACTGATATCCTCGTATAGTAGAATTTTTCTGGCGCAAAAAGTCCTAAATGTCAGTCTGTAAGTTCTTAGTACATTTTATATCCTACGTCAATAGAAAAATGTACTTTTACCGTTTTTGGCATGATTTAATTGTTATATTCATTTATGTAATACGTATAGACCATAGTAAACAAGAACGTATTGATTCTATGCAGGACAAAGGTTTAAATGATGGGGAGAAAATGAATGAGGGGGCAAGATTAATGTAGAATTTATTTTTTAGAAATAATCTTTAAGGTTACATGGATTCAAGGTGCTTAAATATACTGTTAGAGTCCAGGATTTTCCCCTAAATCTCTCCTCATACTTGATAATATAACTTCACACAGTGTTAGATTGGAGAAGTTTTTGCCTTTTATGGCATCATGAAGTAGGTTTGAAAATTTATTTAAAAGTTAGAACTGTGAATAAAAGAAGTAACTCAGATATTACTGTCTTTAAACTAATTCATTTTACTCAAACAAAAATGTGGTATGGATGACTCTTAGCAGCAAAATTTTTTGTAATATTATACAGCAATCATTGTACAGTCTAACAACAAATACGCTTTAGAGGATCTGTTGTCTAAATATCCATAGTCGGAAAACATCTAGATATTGAATGCTCGTGCATTCGACCATTCACTGAGGACATGTCAAATATATCTTTATCTATTCAATGCAGCCATGTCATATGTGATTTCTTGGAAATGAACTGCCCTTGGACATATTTAGGCAAAAGATTTATTCACCAGTCCCTCATGTGGCAATACTGCATTGCTGCCATACATTATTCAAGCAGGTTATTCTGTCACATTGTCATTAAATATCAGAATTCACCAAGGTGATGCTCTGCAGGCTTTTGCACATGATCCTGACACTCAGCATCCTGGTATGCCTAATGATGTTGGGATCTAATAGACTCACAGAAATTTTTATTAGATACCAAACATCTTGGGTGAGCTTCAGAGGGTCCATTAATAGCCGAATTCCAATACCTTGAATTCTGTTAGAATGGGGTTTACTGTACGTTCATTTCATTAAGGCATTTTCTTGTTATCATTTATAGATGTTGTTGATAACAAGACTTAAAAAGTTATCTAGAGTGTTTTAGGTGCCTTGAACTATGTGTGACAATTTTGGATAATCAAAATAAAGCCTTCCATAGTGGTCCCGTTATGTGAAGTCCAGACTCTAATGTTTATAGTTTCTCTTAATTTTGGCATTCATTTTTCCAAAATATACATGAAATATAATTTTATTTGTAAAATTTATGCAGAGTACCTGAATTTCAGGTAAAGAATTACAAGCTGTAATCAGTTCTGTGTCATTATTATATCTATAATCGTGAAGATACTTGTGCGCTGGACCTTAAGGCATGCATTGCAAATATTTCTGAATGTCATTTATGTGTAATGATTGTTGACAAGTGTTTAACAGGTTGATCATAGTACTTTATGCATACTAAGTTCCCATCATTATGCACTAAAGACTAAAAATTTTGAATGACAACCTAAATTCAGAAATATATCAGAATTGAATGTTTTCCACTTTGTCAGCAATACTTTATGATGCTAAGTCCAGCAGGTTTTTTTAAGACTATATGGTGCTCCTTCAGTGGCTGTGCAGTACCATGTACCTGTGGTGCTTAATTGTTATTTAAGTGGCTGTTTAGTGTTTTCTCCTTATCTGATGTTCTATTCTCTTTAGATATCAAAGCTTCAAGATCTGTTGTGATCATGGGATACTTAGTATTTGCCTTATGTTGAATGCTGAAGTAGTATATAACATGTGCCTGTTTTATGTTGGCAGTAAAGTATATACTCTCTCATTTACCTTTTACTGTTAGAATATGAGAATGTAGATTATGATTTAGTAATGATCAGAGCGGCAGTCTTTTTAAAATCTGTGCTTTTTGATTTTTTTTTAGATCATTACAATATTAGTTCTTATTTGTTTAACAATGAGTGAACAGAATAAGAGTAAACAATATTGTTATGAAGTCCTATGTTTTCTTCATTTAATTCTGAAAATTAAAATTCTCAGTAGATCAGAAAATTCAAGTATTCATAGAATCTTCATGTATTGATGAAGGAAATGTTCTTTTAGAGCTTAAATGGAAAAGCAAGTTAGAATGGATGCAGAAAAGATGTCAAGGTGAGATGATATTTTTTCCATATGGGGCATTTGGAATGATTAAGGATAAGTTTTTAACCCTGTCCAGTCTCAGGAAAACTAGTTTTATGGCCAATGTGAGGTATTTTCGTAATGTGCATAACAGTTAAAAGGTTCATGAAAGTTTGACTAAGACCTTGTGTCCTTTAAGTGCATTGTGTTAATTTTTATGGATAGTTGTAAAGAAAAGGGTTCATGTTGGGCACGTTATTCATAACAGGCCATTAGAATATGGGTATATAATCATGATATTGATAAGTGATATTTTTTTGCTGTTTTTCTTTTTGTGACTCTCCCTTGCCAGTGTATAAGTTTTTTACTTGGTGGAAGATTTATTATTGGTGCTTTGTTTCCCTATATAATGTAGCATCCCTTAACTTTTTGCATCAGTAGTTTTGTTTTACTTGTATTTTAGGGTTCAAAAGTAAGATTAACCCAAGTATACTCCCTGTGGACTCATATTAATACTTCATTTTTGTAATGACAGATTAGGTACTGCATGGAGTATAGCAGGCATTGCTCAGAAAAGACATTGTGCCTGTAATACTGGGCAAGACTGAGAAGCCAAAGTAGTGGGTTTTCATACAAACATGTTTTGTGAAGGCCTCGGGACAACTTTGAATTAGTGATATTCACACCCAAATTTTCCTGTTTTAACCTCAGGTGACCAGTAATGGTTAAAAATGACACACCTTTCTCTCTAAATGTAACATGAAATGTTGCCTATGTTACACTTTGTACTGGTTATGCAACGTAGCACATGTGTATGGAGCTTTATTTTTTCTCAGTCTTGCAATGATCTCTAGCTCATTGAAGTCATTTGGAAAAAGATTTGTAGATTTTAGAATTCTTGTTTTTAATATTTGGAGATAGTTTAGGTTTAATGGTATGTTTTGCCGAATTAGATATTGCTCTCCCTGCTTGGCAGCTCTTTGTCTTTTTAAACAATTATCCACAAAAGAGGAGTGCTGAAGTGATATGGATAAGGAAAAATGAACTGGCTTTGTACCAACTAGTGATGAATCTTTCAGTTCCATGCTTGATATGTCAGATATAGTTCAGGACATTTGAAACTATTTCAAGATTTAACAGTTGATTAAGCCATGCTATAGTAATACATATTTTTCCATAACTTTTGCATGTAGGTTTGTTTACAAATTATAGTAATGATTTTTGGTAGAGATTAGGTTAATTCTTATTCTGTATTTTTTTTCCCCACATTTGGGTATGTTTATGTTAGGTTTAATTTTTAAAACATATATGAATCATGAGAGGGCAGCAAATTTATTTGAAAGAATTGGATATCCATGCACATTTTTCAGCCTATGGTATTGGGACTGGGAACACCAGTTTTGCAAAATGTGCATATATGCACTAGATCCCTCTTATGTAGGCTTTTGACCACTTTTCTTTATGCCTTTCCTGATACCTATGATTGACCTATTTAAAACCCCTAGATCAATCTTCATCTTTACTCCATATTTCACAATCTTTCTGTATGTTTCATTTGTTATTTGGTAAAGAATTTAGTCTGTTACTATAGCCTTCAGCTTAAAAAAATGAAAAGAAACGAAAGATACTTTACCTTACCATACTGTACCATACCTTCCTACCCTAGGAGTCTCTTCTATCCTTATAAGGCTTCTTCAGCACTCAGGTTATAAAGTGTTGTGATATGTGTGCATCTATATGCAGAGAGTGTGGGGCAATTGAGTAGTAAGTGTATGGTGCCTTCTTTATAGTAGTTGCATCTTGGGCATGAAAGGTCTTGGGATATGTTGTAACAGTGTTCGTAGTGTTTAGTGATTGGTGATTTACAGAACATGAGTGGGAGAGTATGACTTTAGTTTGTGTGGGTGGTGTGGTTTCTGATGGGTTAAAGTTCAAAACTGAGTTGGGAGGTCAATTCTTTATTGCTTGTCTGATTATTTTGGTGTATATGTGTTTTTTCATTTATATTTGCTGGAAAAGGAGGGATCTGTGATTATAGATGACTGAAGTGTGAGGCAGATGTAGCTTTTTATTTCTGCTTGGGGATTGGTGGTTAGTTATGGAATGATTTAGGTGGGAGGATATTAGTATTGTATAAAACTGAGAGCTAAGTATGTTGAGGTGAGACTGTATTGGGAGGATCCTTGTTTCATTGTGAAGGTGTCGAGTGTTTGTGGTTGCTAGTTTGGCAGCTAGTGATAGTTCTGCATGCACAATTTTTGTGATGTGCAGCTTTGTTATATTTGCTTTTGAAGAATAAAAGACGAGGCAGGTGAGGTAATTTAAAGTGGAATGGGTGAATTTTTTGTATAGCACATTGAGGGATTCTTTTTCTTGTCCAAACTTTATGCTAGTTAGTGTTATGAGGCATTCAATTTATGAGTTCCTCTGGCCTGGTTTAATTTGTTGTTTTATACCACAGTACTTTTTTCACCTGAATTGCATATTTATTATTATTTGCTAATCCCATCTTCCAGTGAGTATTTTGTTCATCAGTCTTAAATTAATCAGATAAAGTGGGGAGGGCTTGAAGCAGAAGGTAAATGTAAGGTTAAGTGTATAATAGACCTAATGTAATTCACTATTACTAAGTATGTAATTTGTGTAATTCTCTTGGTGTGCAATTTTTTTTGACCTGTCCAATGTGTTTGAAAACTTTTTTTTTTTTTTTTTTTAATAATGTGAAAAGAGAATTTGAAAACCTTTCTTTTCTCATTATGAATTAAGACATAATGATCCTAGTTTAGGAAATGCACATTATGTACTGGATTGGCCAGTAAAGAGAAAAACTTAAAGATACTTAATCAAAAGTAAATGTGGTTTGAATCAAAATTATGATCATGTAAGAAAAACAGAACGTTTATTAGTTACTGAATATAATTATCCATTAATATATTTATGTGATGGTTCGTACATTTGTACAGAATTGCATGGATAAAAAAACAAGTATTGTTATCTAATTAGTAAATGACAGAAATAGATAGAGATACGAAACCAAATTCTGAGGGGATAGGGAGAGAGAACACTACGTTCATATCTCCTATGTGAAGTAAAAGGTGACTAAGAGAGGCAGGAAGCAGAAGACTGGAAACTTTCCCCTCATTTGTTATTGATATCCAAAAGTAGGAACAGAGGAAAGAGCTAAAAGAGGATTTTTCCTTGAAGGCTCTGTTGTCTTTTCTTGAAGCTACTTTATTAAAGTGGGAAACAGTGAACTGGTATAAAGAAAAAGAATCAATATTATTCACTTCTGTCCTTTTGTCTCCTGATCTTTCTCACCTCCAAATGCCAGGTAGCCTTTAAGATCTTGTCATTTGCTGGCCTCGCATTCAATCTTCTGCACTAGTTCCTGTCCTCATACTCTATTTTTCTTCTACTTCATGCAAATTTTGTTTGAATGAGATTTGTGGAACTGGGATCCTCAACCCAGCAGGCTGGCAATAGGGTGGGACATCCATTTTCTTTCGGCAGACTTAATACTGTCAAAATTTGTTCCTCTATTTCATAAGTGTCCCTTATACAAATATAAACGTATCTCAGCGTGGTAACCCCAATATCCTGCGGTAGACTTGCTGCCCTTCTACTTGACACTTGATTTCATCTTGAATAGTTTAATAGAAATTGAATATATTTCACTTTTTCATCATGAAATAAAGTATTAAGCAATAAATGCATTTTACATGCTAGCCTTTTGCTATGAATTTCAATATATAATTGAAAGGTAACCTGATCTGTCTTAAGAGTTTAATTATGTGATTAGCAGTGCATACAGTAATTGCTAACTAATATTGTAGTGTGGTGTGAGATGAATATGTAGCCAGGTTTATCTAATTTATCCAAAACAAGAATCTTTGTAATCTGCAACATTCAAGTAGATATTTAATATAGTAGAGCCAGTAATGCTGGTCTACAGCTATCACTTAGTTTACAATCATGTTACTTCATGTGAGTGCACAGTTAACCTAAGGGAATTGTTCATTATGGGAATTGCTATGGGTAGAATGAGTTAAATAATCTAAATGAATGAATGGAGAAAGATAATGGAAGTATCATTTTGAAATGTTGATGTGTTGACAAGATTATGGTTTTCAGATGGTATTGTTGAGTTGAAAAAGTGGGCTAAGTAGATATTTACATCACATACAACATAGAAGAATGAACATAGTTGAACACAGAAAATACAAATGTGATGATCATAGGAAGGGTCCAATGTATTCTGTGAAATGAAAGGTTTGTACTGGATGATAAAAGTAAAGGGTATTACAAGAAAAGTGGGAAGCATAATATATGGCTTCAAATGTATATTTTGGTATTGCTACTTAATGTTATCAATTTTTTTTTTGGTTTCTCTACAAGGCATTCCTGAAGTCAAAATTTATGGTTATAGAAAAATGAAACTGAAAATAGGTATAAACAGGTTTATATGCATAAACTCATTACTGCTTGGGAAATGACATCAGGATTTTTTTTATTCCTTGAAGTGGTCTGTATTTAAAGGGATGAGATGAAAGTGTTGCTTGCGGAAGTGATGCTTTGTTTGTATGACAAGAAAATGGAAAGTTCCTAAAAACTGGTAGCAAATATGATGAAATGAGAAGTGGAATTAAGTGAGACAAAAGTAGAAGAAAGGAGCAAAGAGATAGCAGTATTAGATGAAATATAATGTAAAAAATTGTATTAGAAACTAAAATCAAAGGTGTGAGTTCTTGCACTGCTGTTTAAAATGCAAGTGCTTATGAAGTTTTGCAGTACCTTATTGTGCATCATGTAGAAACAGCAGAATTTTGTAAAATAATTTTTTCTTGAAGATTAGATATTTAGTGCATTGCTTAACTATGCAAGATAAAAGAGCTTTTTAAGGATAATATGAAGCTAAGTAAGAATAATAGAAACTTTAGACACATTATAGAAAACCTCATATATAGAACACTGTACTGCATGTAATCAAAATGTTAAGTTTGACCAGTTTTTCACTGATATAATGCAGGATAAGTGACTTCTTTGCAAAAGCATCATGTAAGAAAAACACTGGACTTAATCCTGTCAGGGAGTTTGCTTACCTAATTCTAGTTATTCAGCAATGTTCAATCTATGCAAGAGTGTCTGTGGCACACCATTATTTTTTTTAAAGTTTTAAGGGAAGTATATTTCTGTTTATTTCATCTTAAGAAAAGTCAGTGTTAAATATTGTATTTGAAAAGTTGTATTTCATATCTGTGAAAATTGCTTGAGTTTATCAATAGCATTAAAGGTGCCATGATGTACATCTGCTAGTCCATGTTCATAATTCCAGTGCTCTTCACTTTATTTAGCACTTATTGCCCTTTCTTGCTCTTTTCTTTCCATGTCTTTCTATTCCTTGGCCTTCTTTTCTCTGTGTAATCTTTTCCCTCTCCTCCTACCTCATTTTTTCCCCTTCATCTCATTCCCTACCCTCCTTCCCTTCCAACCTTTCTTCTTTCACTTCTCCAGATCTTCATTCTATTCTCATCCTTCCCTTTAGTACCTTTCTACCATTTTTGTTTTCCTCTTTCCTTACCTACCTTCCTCTTAGCCTTCTTAATTTTCTTTATGGTATTTTCATAAGAATTCCCCCGTGCTTATGAATGTTCTTTCTCTTCTATTTTCCAAAATATTTTTAAGCGCTGGGGACTGGAACATTTTTACAAGCAATATTAAGAATATTCATAAATATAAGAGAATCAGATATTCATTGTAGTACTATGAATTTATCTCCTGTGTGTTGAACTGTATTTTAAAATAGGATTTGAATTCAATTTCTTTTTATATTAGCTGAGATAGCTAATGATATCTAATTATTAGTTTTGCTCTCTTAGATATAGGTGTGGACATCTTTTTCATATTTTATGATGTTCTCATGAACATAAATATTTGTTATCTTCCTTCATAACTACTATGAATAGGTGGAAAATAGTCTGTGTTGGGCCACTTTACCAAGAACAGAAATTTCTTCTGTACCAGTTCTATTAAAAAGATCCATACCTTTCATTAGTCAAATGTTAGTTTTAGACATTTTGTTGGTAAACTTTGGAAAACAGCAAGACAAAAAAGTTATCATATGGGCCAATTTACACAATCCACCTGCTGAATTGGGTCACTAACAGGTATATTGGACCACCTGTGTGTGATTTGGAATAATGTCTAAGTGAACTCTAAATCCAAGTAAAATTGAAATGATAATTGAAATCAAACTTCTTAGTATTACAGAAATCTTGAAATTGATGTGCTTTTAACTGAAATATGAGAACTGAATTGTACTTCACAGAAATAAGACTTTTTTCATTTCCTGAATGGATTCTTAAACTCAGTTGTATTGAACTTTTAAGAGATGTAGTCAGTGCTTCTGTTGAATTAGAATTGAAGTACAGTTGTATAATTCTGCTAAAGATATATTTTGTATATGAAAAAAGGAGAACAATTTATATATTTTTGCTGTGAAAAGAATTGATTACTTTTTTGCATTAATACATGGCATGTTCAGTGGACCATAGTGTTCTGTTTGCATGTTGCACTCGCCTAAAAATTTGGAACTTGAGTCTTTAACATAAAAGAAAAGTATGATAGTAGTTTTGGAATTTCAGGTTTGTAAATCTGGGCATATAATTAATTTTGAATTATATGGTGTGTTTGCCATTATTGACAGTTAAGAAGTAGTAACAGTGAAACACATCACATTTTGGTTTACATCTAATTGTCTTGCAGATTTTTCACTATCTGATATGAAGAAAAAATGGATCAGATATTTATTTACCCATCCTATTCAATGAATTGAATGACATTGGCAGTGTAGAAAGTAGGGCTGTTTTCTTTTCACCACATTGAAGTTGTGTTTAGAATTAGTCATCTTTTAAAGAACACCTAAGATATGGAACACAGTCCAATATACACTATTTTCCCATAAACCAGAGGAATCAAATAATTTACTTGTAACTGTTACTACAAGTAAGGTATAATCCAGTGTGTAGCATGTACAAATTGTAGGCTACTGTATAAGCAAGATATTTTAGACATTGTAGTCATGCTATCTAGACCAAAAGCATTTTTTTTATTCCTGATATTAATAGATATTGAAATGTAAGCACCTTTTTTTTAATATCCTTTGGACCAGTTATTTGATGGAAGTCATTCAAGTTTAGTGACTGTAACTATTCTGTGGAAGTTTGATTGCAGGAGCAGAAGTGGTTTTGATTAAGAATAAGTTGCTCCCAGATTGATTATAGCTAGGTCAATTGCAACTTTGTGCACTCTTGATTATTGGCCTCCATTTTGTCAGAAAATAAGGAAAACAGTTGCTTTTGCATGACACAGTCTGGAATCCCTGGCTGAAAATTTCTTTAACTGTTGTTAGAGCCTAGTTTTGTAAATATTGATGTATTTTATCAGGTTTACAATAATACACAGTTTTTAACACCTTTCTAGGTAGCTACCCAAAGAAAAAAATGCTCCATGCAAACTTTGTTCATTTCTGGATCTTTCACTTATTATTTTTTCAAAGTGGGTGGTTAGGAGGGAGAAAGAGAAATGTATTGGATGGGTAGGTACTGTTGACCTATGGAAGATATTTACAGACGTATGGTGTAGGCTATACTGAGATTTGTGGATTGTTTGCTAGATTCATATTTTGGTGCCTTATTTATATATTTAACTTTGTTTTCACTGCCAAATGTAAGATGTGAAGCCACTTATTTTTCTATTTTTGAACAGAAATGATTTTCTGGCATGTTTGTAATTAATGGCTGAAGCAAAGATAAGGAGCAGTAGCTCACATAATTGAAGCAAGCTTTGTATCATCAATTTCTTCCCTCTCTTATTTACTCTTGTTTTAATTAAACTGAATGGAGAGTAAAGTTTACATATTGTTGCTTAGCTATTAAGCAGGATTTTCTAACAAAAATTTTACTGTTGGCACTACCTGCCCATATGAAGGTAGCTTGCCAGATGTATGTGTCTTGGGTTTTTATATATTTTCATTTTCAAATAGAATTGGCCTCACTATACAAGGTCAGTTAAAACAAGAAGTTACCAAAATTGTGTTGTTTAGGATTGTTTTTGGTTGTGGATGTGATGATACTTTTTTTGGGAGTGACCCTCAAAACCAGTCTTTATACCACCAGCAGCCCACGGTTTGGGAAACCTTTTGAACTGCAGCCTAAACAATTCACTTACATGCCTCTGAAGAAAGGAATTTAGAAAAAACGAGGTACTGCTTTTTACCAACACTGTGTATGTAGTGATGTATCTTTTGTGGAATAGTTACTTTTAATATGTTGGAGGCTTCAGTCATGGACAAAAGTCCACATCTATACCGAGCCATGTTTAGAATATAAAGAGGGCTGATGAGAAGAGGAAAAATGTTTTAAGAGTTTTTGCGGAAGTGGAAAACCTTTCTTTTCAAAAGTGTTCAGTCACATTTCGGGGTGGTCAACTTGTAAGGTTAGTGTTGGCAAATTGATAAGTTGGACTTGTTTAGGCTCATTTCTGTCTGGCCAGAACACGTATGTGATAAACCAGGACCATGGTGAGAAATGATTAAAAGTATAATTGATTTTTTTTTTGTGAATGTTTGATATTATAAAACAATTTATACCCTAAAGGTAATTTGTAGGAGCTTTGAGGCATCTTCCCTTTGTCTCGATATAACTATGCTCCTTTTTATAGGAAGTTTACAAATCCATGATAGACATTCCTGATGGCTTATCAAACAGATCAGCATCCAGAAAACTGATATAAATGCCAGTCACTGGTTTAGCTTTTAGCCATAATATATCAGTCTTGACTCATGAGAAATCACCTATTTCCCTTCCTTTTCATGTAATTTAAAACAAAGTAATTAAAATCAGGCATAGGTCATATTTATTACACTGTTGTGTAATACAGGGTCCACTGCCACTCAATACAATAAAATCTTGAAGTGATTTTTTCTTTTTATTTCAGTTATTCATACAGTGATGATTTCAGAATAACAACTCAACCGAGCAGTTACCATCCCTTCAAATCAGATGAAAATGAAAAAAGTGTCAAGTCGTTCTTTAATAAACAAATTGTAAAGTACTATACTGTTTTTATCGCATGAATGATTTTCTGGTAAACCTTTGTAGAAAGAAAAAAGAATGCTTTCCGCAGATGCTAATGTATGATCCATTCCACTCCCCGTCAAAATGATTCACTTCTAAAGAAACAATTTTTGTTCTTAAAGAACAAAGGAAATTAAAAAGAGTAGTGAGTCAGAACAAAATACTGTTGAAAGTCACATAATATTCATTCACTAAGAGAAATACTCTTACACCACTAATCAAGAAGGATAATGAATATACAAAAATATTCTCTTGCCCTTTGTCCCCCTCCAAAAAAAAAAAAAAAAGATCCTTGTACTTTACGTAAAAATCTTCCATGTATTTTTTCTAGTGATTTCTAGTTTTTAAGAGAATTTTGTAGGAAAGAAAAATAGGTGTGTCCATAACTTCACGCTTGAATTTTGGCGGGAAAAACGTCAGAACGCCGAAAGAGGGGAGCTCTGTAAAAGTAGTTTTACCTTTTATTTTTCCAGTCTGCAAAAGTGCTTAAGAACCATAACATAAATTTCTCAAGGAAAGAAAAGCTTTAGCAAATATATGGGAATAGTTTTGTGGTTTAATATACCCGAAAAGAGGCTGTGCTAGTTTATATATGATAATAAATGGGTAATTGCTCATTATATCGCTAGTCAGAAAGCAATACTACTAGCACTTTAGTGGTGTTGCGGGCGGGTAGATTGGAAAAAAGTCTTAAAATGTTTTTGACTTGTAATCAGAACAGAATATGCAACTTAGATATGTCTAGCTTTGGTAATTGGAAGATGAAGCGTTGCCGTCGGAATTACCGGAAATGTAGCTCTAGTCTGAGGGGAACATTAACTCGGTGTATGTTGTCTCTGATTGGTGGGAGCTTCTGACCTAATGATATAGTTATGTCGTTGGAGGTGCATGATTTTGTTACGAATCCAAAGCAGAGTCATACAAACGAATCGTGAAGGCTATGGATGTAGTTTTCATATTGTTTTACGTCCGGTATTTTTTTTTTTCGTCTGTCGAGGTCGTCTTATTAGACTGATAAACGGAATTAAGAATAAGCATATGAGCGGCTGAGGTACATTGTGACTTCAAGAATTTATGAGGTTTTTTCAAGTTGATTGAAAAAAAAATTTGTCCATAACACGATACATACACCATCTGCCTGAGACGAGACGCTACCATTAATGTTTAATAAAGTTATTTATATTTTATATGAATAATTCAGTACATTGTGGTTCCTGGACATATAATGCCACTGAGTCAGCTAGGAAGATGGAGGCACAGTGCGCAGACTTTCGAGAGGGTCACAGTGATTGTTGATACTCAAGTCCGTAAGGTGGAATATGTAGATATTTTTATTATTAATCACCTCTGTTTTTCAGATATGCGATGTATAGTTCATAATTCTGTATGAATCAAGTCTGTATTTTAGTACATATTTATGTACGAAGAGAATTGTAGGCTCCTCTGGGCCCATCTTTTATCTCGGCATTTCTATTTGTGAATGTTTCAAATTTCAGCGCTCGCATAGTTTATCTTTTTCACTGAACTTGTTCCATTTGTCATTTTGCTCTTGCCTGGGCCACTGTTGCTGCTGCTGCAGTGTCCGCCACAACAATTACAGCAGTTGCTTACGCACTTTGCCAGCACTACTGTTGCTACAGCTGTTTCTTCTTCACTCGATCATGTCTCTTACCCCTGTAGCTACTGTGCTGTTGCCCCATTCAGCTGCTGTTGGTGTTTCTGCTGCTTATGCTGCTTCTGTTCTTTCTGTTCTTTTGCTTCTACAGACACCGTTTGTTGTTGCTCTTTTCTCTTGCGCATTTTGATTCTCTTGATGCTCTTCTGTTACTCCTAACACACTCGTGTGGCGTTATTGACTGCTGGGCGGGGAACAGTGACCGGTTGGCTGGAGTTATGACCGTTTATTGTATGTTGCCGTGCAAGGCATGAGGTTGCGTGCGTCAGGGCTATTGGCCACACGGGGCTCATGGCCTTCCTATTGATCAGCCTCACCTCTGCTGCACAAGACTGGAGCGCTTGACTGGATATGGACACCTTGACAGGGTATTGATTCCTTGACAGGAAACATTGATTGTTTATTGACTTAATGTTAGAAATAATGACTAGCTAAAGTGCTTAATGGAAAGCATTGACTAGTTTACGGGGAACACTGAGTGCATGGAAATTGACTGCATGACAGCAAGTGTCAAGTACATGGTTAAGTGAGTACTAGACATAAAACAATGACAGCTTGCTAAGTACTCGAGAGGTTGTATTGTCTGACAAGAACTACGGGATATCCCAGTGTTTGACAGGAAGCGCGCTGAATGTACTGGTTGACAAGAGCTGATTCCATGAGAACATTTGACTGTCGAAATGTATAGGCTGACCGACGGAGAACTGATTGCTCGACATAGATGACTGAAATATTGGCTGGGATTCGTAACTGCTTTAATTGGTAGTAATGAGAACTTGACAGTGTTGACAAATTATTGACGATTTGTGGAGGAGTATTAAGGGTTTAGCATACGACGTATGATTGCCGATCACGCAACAGCATTGACAACATGAAGGAATTTGATTATAACAGAGTACTGGCCGCTTCTTTAAGGACTATAATCAAGTGCATAGGGATGTTGTTCCTATCACAGAGTTTATGTAGAGCTTGTTGATTGCTGACTACGTAACGCACAATTGACATTTTGTTGATTAGCATCAGTCATTTGATGGTATTTACCGCGTGACTAGAAACATCGACTTAATGACAGTGTTGCATCAAACATGGCTGGCTAAGCATGCCTTCAGTTAAGCCAGCAACGGGTGGTACTGATAAAGTAACTGGAAGAACCGATTGGTGTATCCCATAATAAAAGGAAAAGCGGTAGAAGTTGGTTGGACTTGCATACAACACTAGTAATACCAGCGTTGATATACGGAACCGAAACGCGTACTTAGACCATCTCTGACTGAGCAGTAACGAAGGTGAAAACAGCAGCATAAATATTGTGAAGGAAATGAGTGGATAAGAAAAACTGAAGGAACCTAGATGGAACATCACTGGGAAATAAGATTAAGTAGCTGAGGAGGCTTGGGACGTACAGAGATCGGTAGAGGGAAGGATAACTTAATTTAACGTTTCGCTAGGGACCAGACGGAAGACCCACAGGCAGGCCGAGAAAGATTTGGGGATGATATACAGGAATGTTTTTATTAGATATTGGGTGGGAAGATTGGACAGACTGCGTTGACGGGGGAATGTCCCTGGACAGAGTGGAATGACGGTGCTTATCCTTCTCGCTGACTGGCTTAAAAGTCCATCTAGGGCAAGGGGTTGGAAGCCGGTGATGGACACTGAAAGTTAGAACTGTTTTCTTTATGGACAAGGAGCAAAGGCTGGACCAAGTAATGTGGCTGTGGGTTGGCACTGTGTTACCAACCACATCCAATCCACCTGGACGTAACGCCGTGGAAGGCCGCGGGTCTTTGGGGGGGAAGGGTCTGGTTGCCAAGCCATTATTAACCCGAACGATCAGAACATTTTGCCCCTCCGGAGTGGGAATGTTATTGACCGTAAGGGCAGCGATCAGATGGCTAACCGTCATTAACCGACCGACAATATCCGCTGGACCCTGCCGGAGGTGGGTGGGTGTGGTGGGTTAGGTAGAGCCCTCCCGGCATAATAAACTTAATGGACAACCCTAGTACTGTACCACACAGTCTTCAGTTTTCCCTCGGACTTATTCTTCCAACAGGCCTGAAATATTTCAGACTGATTGCCTGAGGGAGAAGTTCGGCGGATGAGTTACTAGCGCGGTTGAGTTACTAGCGTGGGTGAGTTACTTGCGCGGGTGAGTTACTTGCTTAATAAGGAAGTGTAGGACTGAAAGGGGCCAACTCTTCAGAACGACGACAACTATTTTTTCTTGAGCATTGAAGGCACGACATTTTGTTATGGGGGTGGCGTGGTGACCTCTGACATGGGTCACTGCCAGGCCGGGTCGGGGTCGTGGCCAGGCGAGTCGTATCTTAAGGGTCGTACCGTCGTGCTCTCAATAGGTTAAAGTAGACGCTTCAGCGAGGGAAGTACTCAAGGAGGCGCAATGCATGAGTTCCGTCGTCCGCCGTAACGCGCGCTTGTCGAGAATGGATTTTGAGGGCTATTCGTCTTGTATTATGAAGTTGCCTTTTCGTCGGGGTTATATGTGAGCTTGAAAATAAGTGTACAGTGCATGTGTGTTTGCATGTGTTTGTGTGTGTGTGTGTGGAACCAGATAAACTAGTGATTAGATGGATTAATATATCATCGCAGACAAGTACACGATACAGACATATGTATCTGAGTCGACTTGAATTATCTCCTTACCTCCTGGGCAACAAACAATAAATACGACACTTGACGGACTGGACGTGTTATATACCTCTGCAGGTCGTTAGACTTCATAACTTTACAGGTCGTTAGACGTCATAGCTTTGCAGGTCGTTAGACGTCACAGCTTCAAGAACGTTATTTAACCTCTCTCTTCACAGAACCCTATACTAATCCCCGTCCCTCCTCCTCCTCCTCTTCCTCCTCTTCCGCTAGAAGGCTGGGAAGCAACAGGAAGACCCTCTGGTGGACCTGAAGACTAAACTCGGTGTCACACTACCACTGTTTCCGTGTACTTTCTCATTTCTGTCGTTATATATATATATATATATATATATATATATATATATATATATATATATAATACAGAACCATCACCACGAGAAGAGGGAAGAGATTTGTGAAATCTATCAAACTTTTCATTGTCCTTTTGTCTTTCATGGCTCGCTTATCAGCAGAAGTAATCTCAATATAAAGTTCTGACATTATCATAGAAACCAATTCAGGAATAATTCTCTGGAATAATTCTCTGTCTCCGTCTCGCTCCCGTGTCAGGCATTTCCAACACCACCCTCCGGATTTGATGCGAGAAAAAAAAAAGAAAGAGAGAGAGAGAAAGAGACTCCGCTCTGTTGGGAGGAGACCGCCCTGGCAAATCAATTCCTATCTTCCCCGACTCCGCATTCAGTGAGATGGGATCCATATATCGCCAGCGGAGGAGGAGTCGGTCGTTCCGCTCTCTCTCTCTCTCTCTCGCTCTCTCTCTCCCTCCCAACCTCGCCATCCGAAAGTTTGCCCCGAACTCATCCGAAACGGTTATGAATGCCTTCGCTTCCTCCTGGCAAGATGCTGTAACGCTACCAACTTCGCGCACGCACTTCCTTCGACTTATGTACCAACCATCCATATATATATATAGTTTTTGGGGTTTTAACGCTTAAGTATCATGGTTTGGTCTATGTGCCGACTTTTCTTGCGTTATTAAGTACTTTCAAGTATTCTTGGAGGACTTGTAATCACGGATTTCTCGTTTGAGTACATAATGGGTGGATATCTCTGTGGATTGCCTCAGGTCAAGGCTGGACATACATGTTACAGGTGTGGGGCAATGAATGAAGATAAAAAAAAAAAAAAACTAAACATGGAAATCTCCTTCTCTGAAGCTTTCTGTGAGCTGTATACACACACACACACACACACACACACACACCTGGTTCAGGCTTAGTATGTATATGTGTATTCACACATTGGGGTAAAGAAATAGTACCCATGTACAAGGTTAAGGGACGGGACAACACTGTAAAACTCTCCCCGTAACACAAATAGTAATCACACATTCGCTTTTTCTCTCTCCCTATATATATATATATATATATATATATATATATATATATATATATAAAATGGTAGATAGATATGTACTGAATCACGTACATGTTAAAGATTATTTTTGTTTGAGCTATGTATCATTGCGTATGTCATTTTCTCATACATCCCGATCATGCAGCAATTTACCGATGGTCTTAACCTTATTTCACAGCGTTAGGAAAGGCTATGAAAACAGATGGGATGCAGCGGGTCATACGAGAATGAAGTTATGAAAAAAAGAAACAGTCATGTAAATGAATGAACAATAAACTCTGAATGCTTTTCTGACTTGGTATAATCGCTTGTGATTTCAGAGAGTATTAGCAATATTTTTACTTTTAGTGAAATTATTCCGAGAATTTTCTTTATTCCCGACGTCAGTTCAGAAACAAAAGATTATGTGTTATGAGAAATGCAGTGAGTGTGTGTGTGTGTGTGTGTGTCTCTGTCTGTTTATGTATCTGTTCAGCCGTGCGTTTGAGATGACCGTTTCTGAAACAGTTTGAGACAGCAAGATCTTATCTGTAAACTGAGACAGACGACCTGTGGACGCTGTGACGTATTGGTTTATTACGATTCCAGAATATTCCGAGAAGCATAGCGAGGCGGGAAGATGTAAAGAAAGAAAACACGCTTATCGTGTCGCTTGCGTTAGGATCGGAGCCGTCGTGCTCACAGGTTAAGATTTCCAGTGTTATCGATGGTATTAACTCCACCTCATATGTGACCGGTGATGGCTGGGGTTTCCTCCCTTAACCCCCTGGTGGAAAGTACTGGATCTCCTCCAGCACGGAAGAAAGAGGGTTGAATCCCCCCCCCCCCCACTCTCCATCACTTGTGGCATCCTAGGTCAGCGAGCCCTCTCTCGCAGACGCCCAAGTCAGATTGACATTAACGGATGGGATAGATTTAAACTGCGATCGTATTTTACTGTAAGCAAGTGTTGGTTCATTTTTCACCCCCACCTCCCACACACACACACACACACACGATAGGTGGCGCAAATTGGATTTAACATCCGAATAGGGAACGCTTGTAAAGTTACCACAGTATGGTGCGCTGCTCATATATACCACAAGCGTACCATATATATA
>JAYMFT010163461.1:0-12378 GCA_038088735.1 Panulirus argus | reverse complement strand
AAAAAAAAAAAAAAAAATATATATATATATATATATATATATATATATATATATATATATATATATCAAAGATTAATACAAAAAAATATGGACATGGAAAGTCTCCCTGAACGAATGTCTATAAATTAAGTACTCGTCAGTCCAGACAATACAATACTCCTTTAGCGGGAAAATACTTGGCTCTCGTACGCCAGCAATCCCATGAACAGCTAAGGCTTCAATATACACCTTGAATCCATTTCTGTTAACAAGCATCTATGCCCAGAAAGTCTATTTCGTACAAAATGTTCACATCAATCAGCATGGAACATATCTACTAAAACTAAAATACACAACTCAAGTCCCCTTAAGTATATTCTACAAGTTTACTCTAGGTATCAGAACGAGTTAAGTTTATCTGGGATTATATTTGACTGGTCCCAGCCACGCTAATACCGATACTAGAAATAGTTTAACCTCACTATCCGCATTCCTAACATTCTCTTAAACTGTCCCCACTGTGATTTTGCACGGGTGCTTGAAACAAAAAAGGCTAAACTCAATACAAATGCCAAAATTGTATGTCACAATTTTCACCTAAAATGAAAGACAATTTGCGTTGACAGAAGTCCTGCCACGAGTTTAATGAAGCTAGAAAAAATAGGCCAATAAAAAAATGTCTCCCTAATATATATATATATGTTAAAAATTCTAATTTCCCTTCGTTCAGCACTCCTACCTTAATACGTGCATACGAAAATCCATACAATCAGGAGCACCAGAATCTGATGAGCTTGTCACCACAGGGAGTGCCTACGGTGTAAGCAAGAGGTTTTAATTGTGTATTTTGGCTATTGGGTCATGCTAACAATGAGTCGAGACAAACACACAGCCAGACAGACGCAGGGGTGACATGTGTGTATTCGGACAGTGGGACAAAAAATGGAGTTCCCGGAACTATTACATTTAAAATACAAAGAAAACATCATAGAGTAATACAGCTTCTGATAACCTTCAGAGTGGAACTTTTTGATGCACTACAATACACTTTTGGAAGGAGAGCTGTTCCTTCAATTACTGGGAGAACGCTTACCAAACTTCAGGCAACAAATAAAATATTTTCTATCAAGATATTATACAGTAGTTAAGTCCACCAAGTTGCATGTTCGATAATTCTACGTAGAGTCAGTATATTAAAAAAAAAATATTGTGATTGACAACATACGAGAATGCCAATCCTATTACTGGGTGTTGGCAAAAAACGGACAAAAAATTGTATTCTTTTAATCTTGATCGAGGATATAATTTGACAGCACGAGGCGCTCGTGATATGTAACAATACAATTACATAACCTCAATCTGCCAATACATTAAGCTGACCATTCTATTGAAAACTTCGAAATTAAACATTACCTTCTTAAATTCTTACCTTAAAGCAGACATGCGGCCAAACACTAGAATGTTCGACACACTTTGTTTACGAATACAAGAAAGCAGCTTTTGGCACGGGGTCACAGAAACCGAGTAACATCATTGGAATTTTACAGGTTCCACCAGCAAAGTGCGAACCAGGAGCAGTGGTATGCACCACAAACAGCAAGGTGTAGACCAAGAGCTATGGTTCTCACGCCAAGATGTAAACCACACTTGTAAACCATCAGTTATGATAATTTTGATTAAGGCAGTCTTACCTCAAGGCAGTCCAGCTGACCTTATGATCATGACCTAACCCTCTTGACGTCGCACCAATGCAGAAAAGGCTGTCAAACCTGTACCATGCTTAAACTTTCTAACTTCAAGTTCGACAGGGGTGTGAGGAGCACAAGCATTTCTCACGTGGTTATCTTGGTTAACTGGACATCACAAATTAGATTAAAGTAAAAGCGAACATTAAAGATTCTAAAAATCCAATGGCGCAATACTAATCAATCTACAATGACGATCGCAGGCCTTGGAACCCAGTCAACTAATGCATCAACATGTTAGACTAGATGAAGCTGTGCTTCTTATGTGCATTCATTATTATTCATAGTTGGTGTACTCTGTAGGGTGAAGAATTATCATGGAAGGGTCAGATAAAGAGGCAGGATGAACGTGGGTCAGGTATTGATACCCAATGGGTTCTCAACTAAGCGTGGGTATATGAAGAGTGGTGGGCGATGAGCTGGGCAATGCGCGGGCGGGAGCGACAAGCCATGTGTGGTGGATGCAGCTGACGCGTGGCAGAGAGGTGGCCATGTGTGGTGGGGTTGACGAGGCCGCACGAGACAACGATCCACTGTCATGTCACACTACAGTACATTAATATTAATAGTTCCTGAGATTAAAACATCTGCAGATCTCCACAGGCAAAACAGACGATAGTGTAACTAGATAAAGCTTTTGCGAGGTATTAAAGCTTTATTTTACCACCCAATGGGCGATAAAAGTAGCCATGATCTCGGATGAAGAGCCTTTCAGCGACAGTTAGCAGCTTATATGTGTGATGCATTAACACAGACACTAAAAACAAACACCAAGTGACTACAAAAATCTAACGCCAACCTGTGATACATTACAGTACAGCTGACTTCAATGTACCTGTATCCTCCATACTCTTTTACAGTGATATGACGCTGCAGAAATCTCCCAGCACTTGACATAAATTCCTGGAGGTTCTAGCGCCCAACAGCTAAAAGCACTGCTAAGATCAGCACAATACTCTATACATCGGTATAACTATCATACATGCAAATTATATAACAAATTCTTTTCCTGTACAACAATAAGCGTTGTAGAGGTAACCACGATCGAAAAGGACAAAGATGTAAAACAAGAAGTAAGAAATAAAAGGAAAATAATGGGACACTTCATGGTTGCCTAGTGCTCACTGAGTGGCCCAACTCAAGTAATTTACTATCTGTGTGACGGGGAGAGTTTTGCACTCGTACTGCCCGTCTCCTAACATGTGTTAACATGTCTTTATTCTTATGCATGAACACACACACACGCACACACCCTAACCTATGCGAGGTACTCATTTTATCGACCTACCCCTCGGGGATGATGAGTTGGGTGGACTGTAGACTTGCTGCCGGGACCAGAATTCGAACCAATGGGGGTTACAGCCCAGGTGGCCCGTGCATGCACGACGGTCAGTAACGCTAACCGCTACACCGACGAAGAAGCGTTCAATTTACTCTTTAAAACTGCAAATGTACCGACAAGATACCTACTTAATCATATATTTCCAAGTATGAAAAATACAGAGCATATTTCCAATTACCTGCCTTAGGGCTCCACTAATAATTAATAACTAAAAACAGCGATCAGCCAATTTTCAAGCAATAATATCTCAATCATTTTCCTAATGCAATATACCACGAAAAGATAGAATAACTTGTTTATCTTAACATCGATGTGAGGGTGTGTGAGGAGGCACTACTGTGCTGGAGGACAACAATAAGTCCATAAGCATACATCCATTCGTACCATACAACCACAAACTTTCATCCTTCGTACAGTTCATGGATGAGGTTAGTATACCTCAAACCTCATCCACAATTCGAACTTTACTTGGAGCCGGAGACTTAAACTAATCATAATCTGATCCAGTTTCGGTGTCTCCCCGTTCACTAATGTCTGGTCTTGCATAGGGAAGTTTTAGATAACTTCCCCCAAAAAATATGAATATATCCCTTGGTAGGATCAGCAACGTAATCAACCGTGTTAAGATTTTTCTTGTACACAGGCAAATATCTTACGAAAAAGGTATAATTCTCAGATGAATTTCCCAAAACTATTTCCTTCCAGATAATACTCCCTGTGATTTTCCTACAAATATTGTCTATGAAAGAAAAACAACGAAACCATGGAGCAATGTATTACTTCAACAACTGGAAACGTGTTAAGTTGGATAAGAATACAGCCGGGTGTAGGCCACGTCCTCAAAGAACAGTAATTACGCCTGGTAAACCACATCTCGTTGGCGGTGGCCACACCATCCTCGTAATCAACCTCCCGTCTATGTTGGAGGTTCTCTACCTCCAAGACTCAGCTAGTTAGTCAAATAAGGCAGCCCGCAAGCTGAGATTCACAGCAACTTTCCTGGTTACATATACACTGTATATATCTAACAGATATTCCTGTAATTTTCTACCGGCTGGTTAGCCTCCGGTAAAATATTTATTTGCAAATGGAGCGTTGAAATGTTTCTGTTCCCAGGACGTTTGCAGTTTTAGTCTGTCTCATTATTAGGATTCTAGCGTTACACCGGAGTCTTCCATATATAGTATACATTTCTTAAAATTATGTTTGAGTGTTGATCAGGGACCATATTTCCAGAGTGTTGATCAGGGACCATATTTCCAATCATACTCAGGACCGGCCCTTCCGATATGCTGTAAACACTCAGTGTAGGTCCCCTAATTTGTTTATGGGGAGCATACCTCACGATTTAGGGGAAATTTGTAGGGTGGAGGGGGCCCCAAAAGGCTCATATACCAATTGTAATTCTCGACTGTCTAACTTCCCGAGAATAAATTAAGATGTTTCATCTGTTTCCAATAATATTCATTTTCGTTCACTCTCTACCTCTGCAGTTATCATTGAATTTAATGTTCCATCAGAAATATTTTAGTAAAATAACAAGTGCATTGAAAAGTTCTGCAACTGGAATTTTGTTTCCAGTTTTGAAGGTTTACCCTGTCCAGCCTACCATCTTTGAAGAAACAATTGTAAAGTTGTGCTCGCTGAAAAAAAAAAAAAATGCCGTAATCAATACCTCAACCGTTTCCCTCCCTCTTGAGAATAAACATTTGAAATCTGAACTCTCTTCCATGAAGTGCGTCTGTGTGTGTTCTGTACGTTTCAATTTCAATTCAACACTGGGAAGGAGATAAAACTTTTCTGCTTTGATGAGCACGTTTATTATATTCAATGCTGTGCCCGATGAAACACATGATTGATAACAACTGTTGTAACTGTTCAAGAAAATATGCGTACATACTTATTCTGGTATCCCTTGCTAGCGATATGTACAACTGTGGTCTGTGTTTACTCAAGTATGAGAAAATGAAACAAGAGCAAGATCAGTTCCCATTGAATAATGACCTTTTCGCAGGGGAAGCAACTGATGCCGTTTATATTTTGGGAATTCTTAGTTGATGGTCTACCTCACCATTTCTAAAAGTCCCAAAAATTACATACGTATAAAATCTAAAGGTTGTACTACATCCGCGATGCTCAAAATTAATTTCTGACCAACTAATTAAAGCATAACTAAGAATAAAGATCATCTGCAGCTACTGCGATAAACGCACACTGACTCCTTTAAGTGAAAGTACATCAATCATCTTTTTTCTAATCTCGCTATCTGGTATCACCATTCGCTCTTAAAGAACTGAACGGTAATAAGTTATAACGAACTTAAAATTCTATAACCATTAAATAAGCTGCTGAAACTGCTATACAGCTACAGTAAAGTTACAATGAAGGGCAAAATACCCATGTGTTGGTACTATAACTCATCCCTTATCAAGATGCACTTTAGCTAACAACCAGTAACCTGAACTTAACAATCCCCATGCATTCAATATATATGGTAAAAATGCGCTCCTATAGACAAATGTCTGACCTTGAGAGAGAAAACGGTGAAAACGGTAAAGCAGAGACGTTCCCTCATATCAGCTATAGGGTAATCACCTTTTACTGGAAGTAAATGGAACATAGTGACACAGGAAGAAGTAGTGATCCCTGTGTTGTCAAGGTCATGCCTCGCTCGCCTTAGCACGGGCACATATAAAGTAGAAGCCTACAAACGTCAGCAGAACCAATGGAAACTTCGTTTATACGTAGCAGTATTGCAGCAGAGTACTACCTTGTAATTTTCACATTGAGACCTTAAGTATTCTCTCTCTCACACTCATATAATTGGACAAGGAGTAGGGAATGGGAGAATTACATAAAAATATTAAGTAAAATGGAGCCGAGATACTAACTGAAGGATACAGAGAACTAAGAACAACAAAAATGTGGCAGAATAGGCCTAAATGAAATCTGTTCCTGATATTTACTTTTTAGACTAAAGAAAATGCAAAGTAGAAGATCCTAACACACACAGATTGTAATTGATGCATCTAAAAGTCCTCCTGTCAATGAACAATATATCAAACAATATATCAAACAATTCTAACAGAACATATACCTCTTTGCCTATCTAATGTGCATCATCTGACATGGATATTTTTTACCTGAAAGATCGCTAAATAATTAAAGAACATACAACATACAGTTCAACTGTCACGAGAGTGGTAAATGAAAAGGATCATTTCATGGAATCCTAATAGCAAAAATGGAAATCTAAAGAACTAATTCTTCATATTTAACAATTATAGAACAATATAACATCCATATAATAAGAACAAAACAAAATCTGATATCAGTGTAAACAAAGTAATTTGCAACAGCTTGTACCTGAGACGAAGATCAGAGGGTCAACGTTTTCAGTAATGATGATTTTACACCAGTATGAAACCCTGAAACACAGAATAAACAGAATGAAAGTAATAGTTGAAAAGAGTGAAAAATTAAATACAAAAAATGAAAAAAGAAATATACATGATAGTAATAATAAGGGAAACTAATTAAACAATGAGGATATAATACTGTGCCTTTAAATGGGACAGTATTCTTTTTATAGATATCCTTTCTGATTTGGCACTCGGCTTCTATAACACCCTCGGCACTGTGGTTAAACTGGGTGGTTACATTAGATGCGCAGTAAGTACACTTACTGAAACAAGCAAATGCTAATCTGAGGTCTATACAGGATTGTCTCTGGCTGGATCAACAATAAAAATGCTATCTCCATCACCCAAGCCAATTTTTTTTTTTCATCTAAGGCCTATTATCTACAAGAGCTTCTGTCCATGACGGAGGTCTTCAATATAAAGATAAAAATGGCAAGTAAACAAAACCAGTAGCATGCTGTATTCCAACAACCATGACTTAATGGTTATACATGAACAGTTAAACAATAGACAAAGAAAAATATGTAAAAGTATAAAACTTATAAAATCAAGGGAAATTGTATTAGCTCATCTGTTCAAGAATGAAAAGAGTAAGTACTGGAAACATTATCAACAGTACAGAGGATATTCATATGTATGTTATTGGCCCATTCATGCTACTTTATATTACAAATCTCAATCAGCATCTTTTTCAGATATAGTTATGTGCAAATTGCTGAAATGATTAAAGTGTTGGGAAATGAGGTTTAAGAAAATAAAATAATTAATGGGAAGTCATCAAAAGTTCACAGTGGAATTACTTAGTAATGGCTATCTACCAGTAGAAAAATTTCATGGAATTTGGGGATCCTGTCACACCAGAATTCATCAGTGTAGTAATACATTATCAATGAAAAAATCTTACCCTTTTGCAAAAGTGGAATCATAAAATTCCTTCCAAAACACAGTAATTTAGGATTAGTGGATAACTGGAGACTCAATTCTCTTACTTTATACAAAATTACCCCACTCCATCTCTACACCCCTTTTCCCTAGTTTTGTTTTCCTGCCCAGTTCCTTCTTGATAAAGTCAATGGGTCTACCCCCAGTAATTTTCATATCAAACCAGCTGCATGTTAAACAGAAATGGATCTCTGACAATTAAGCTACCTTCTCATGTGTTTCCTATAGCAAACATAGGTTAATCACAGTTTTCAAACAAATATCTGGAGAAATAGCATAAGAAATGTATCTTCTCATACACAATTAACAGCAATCAACAACAGGAAACACTCATCACACTGAGTTACAAGTAAATACAGGAATATTCTAAAAATAAAAAATATATTCATTTTAATATACACAATCAGGGCCTAATCATGAGTGGCACTGGAAAGGGCTTTTCAGCCAGTGTCTCCAGCACCATGTTAGTTGCACTGATCACATGAATTATACATTATCAATGACAAAATTTTGCTCTTTCAATTTACATTCTCTATCTGAATTTCTTTCAAATGTCTCTATAGAACTAGAATTAGTGACATTACTTTTAATGCACTGTAGGTTAAAATTAACGTACGTTATTCCTAAATATTACAATCTATACTGGTCTTATAAATTTCATGTAAACATGCTCTACACACACACACACACACATATATATATGCAGCCATGTAAAGTTTAATAATAAACCATTATGTCTGTCAATCCAACTGTTAGTTATGATGCTGCTGAAAACATGTTTTCTGATGTTCAGCCTGGTACTGTTCTTGAATATCTTGTTGATGTGTCCTAATCATAATCTCCTTATGTAAATGATATATACCCCTGAAATATTTCCTTGGAAGACTCAATCTTGTACCCCCATGATCTTCTTTACAACAATGTAGGCAATTTCAACTTGAAGCCTTCATTCATATGATAAAATTTCTTAATGATACTACAAGCTTGGTAGCCATTTTTGTCTTGTTCATTTTAACACCTAACCTATCATTTTCACAAATCCAGTAACTCCTTTATCATGCTCTCAACAGCAGAGTCACTTGAAATTATTATGTAGATCTTTCACACATCTTTAGTTTTCTGGTTAGTCCCATCTCTACCAATCCCAATGAGGGCAGAAAGATTAAATGTTAAAATTTCAAAAATATTGCTTAATGCAGAGCAGTCTCACTAATCTGAATTGCTTTCAGTATCATCACAACAAAAATATACTCAATTAACTAACAACCAGCATATCATCTTTATATCCATTCCCATGGGTAAATGAAGCGCAAACATGTACCTTCTTAGGAAATAAATTTTGCAGTACAATGCTGAAATTCCCAGATTTCTAACAAAGTTGTACAATACATAACATATGGAAAAACACCAAAAACAACTTAGTGGACCTGGAAAACAGGAGAAAGGGAGAGGTGCAGCATAAATCAGTCCTTACTAAGGAAGCTTTGCACTGATAGGAGCAGGGTTATTTAGACAGATTTCTACATCTATTGGCAAAGAAAAAAGTACATCTTACATCGTAATTATGGATCTTGTTTTATACAAGAGAACAAAATATTTCTACATAAAAAATCACATGATTCTTATGACTACACTGAATATCATATCAAAACATTTTACCGAAGACAGCACATAAAGTATATACAAATTTTTAATACCCTTATATTTAGTACAAAGTACCACATCTTTACTGGTATGTACTATGAAGATGACTCTTGGGATCATATGTTAGAATTCATGCTGGTATAAGCAAACTGCTTAATATTACCCCCCCCCCAACGAAAGAAAGAAAAAACTTCACATGCACAGGTCCAACCTTGATGTGGGAAGAGGTTTCTTCTATTTGTCCTTTACTAATGAACAAAAAATAAATGAATACCCATAGAATCTTTTAACTCATGCCTACACCAATTTTCAAATGCCCTTCTGTTTTATGTTAGGAAGGCTACAGCTTTAAAAGTTCAGACCAAGTGACACTTCACTTTGCCTTCCCAGTCAGTATTATTTGAGCTTTACACAAAAAAAAAAAAAAAAATACATGGTATTACGTGGACTTCTAATTCCCATGAAGAATCACTTACTTTATCATCACATCACAAAACAGGGCTAGATGTAACTCTCCCTAACAAAATATAAAATTTCTTAATAATCATGCATGATAACTTTGTTGTAATATAGTTCCAGTTGTGTCCCAGAAAACTCTACATTTACACTAAAGACAGTGTTACCTGGTATTCATGTTAAAACTAAGGCATTGATTTATGATGAAACAGATGCGAAGATTTGCTCAACTAGCTGTATGTTTACAGTAACAATCATTAACTAAATCTCTTAGTTATACTATGATTCCAAGAATAACATCTAATGAGACTACCTTAAGGAAGATCTAGTTTGACGTTAGTCCAAACTTTTTTACTGGTTAATATAACAAAAGAGAATGATCATATCGTTTCTTACTAAAAGTATGCAAAAAAAAAAGAACTAATTCTTAATACTAATAACCTTGGTAATTACTGTTTTAAGTCCGTCAAACTGTAGCTTAACTAAGAGAAGCACAGTAGCCAACAAGCATTGACAGATGCAACAAAATGTAACCTGTAGGTTGACACAGTTTGCATAACCCTGCTGAACACCTGGGCAAAATACTCGGTACATTTCTGTTAAAGTGGAGTGATACAAATATACCGAGAAATATGTATCTTTGGTGACCATATTCACCAGAGATGGCAAGATTCTGATATTTGTGGCAAGAGCGGTATCTCATAATTGCTGATGTTATCACCAACACTCGGGAAAATACTAATATAAAAATGACCTCATTTATCATGTAGCAATGGTAGAGAGAAATTTAAAACACAATACAGCAGTATTTGAAAATGCAATACACAAGCCGCTTCTGTACCTTGAGGTAAATGACTTCATTATGCAATTAGCGACATCAAACCGAGCAAAACTACCTTAGTAATTAGGTTACGTCAATCAACAGCTTTCAGTAAACAATGTTACCTTCATATAAGCTTTGAAGAAAAATACATAGTTCCAATACCTATACATAATAATATGAATATTACAGACATAATACTATAAACCTAATACAATATGGAAAGCTTGAGCTGTGTGGCCAAACGTCAGATACCTTCCACCAGGACTTCCACCACCTCAAACACTTGAGATTGCACACGTTATTTGATAATTCTATTTGTAAATTCCTTACTTATATTCTAATACCATTTGCATCAGGCATAGTGTACTTACTGAATTAGTAAAATGATGTCTCGGGGAAAAATCAAAGTTCCTTTACGCAAAGTAACACACAACAATTCCAGCACACGGTAGTACAGCTCCTTACTCACAGGCCGTACGAATAATACTGACGTAAATGTGCGGGCCAAGTGTAGTCGTGGAGGTGAGACAAGTGACGAACGCAGCCGCGCTCGAGCTACCATACACTTTAATGCCAATGCTTACTCTTTCCAGATTGTTATATATTTACGTTTTGTTTATCATTCTTTCGTAAATCATATAATCTTAACAACTTCTTAATCATAATCAACATCGTTGTGAGAGTACAAAAAATCGTCGCATGCCTAAGGGACTTGTCAGGCCTTTCTCTAACCCAGATGTATATGGTATGGCGTTCATTATGTTGTACAGTTAATGTATTATGAGGTTTAAGAGGAAAATTGTAATAAATTTTGCATTGTAGTGTATGGAAAATTTTAACAATGCATAAGTCATCATTTCACACCGGACTGTTATTAGACATAACAAAGTAGTCCTTAAAATAATCGCAGTAAGATTTTATCGACAATTATAAACATTTTATATGAAAAGTATGAAATAAAGTAATTTATCACATATGTATGCATTTTTTCATTATTTGAAATACCCGCAGACTGTGTCCTGACATCTAGTGGGAGTGCCATAAGTTGGTTGTCATGGAAACGCTGTCACGAACTGTAAACAAATAAAACGCACAAGAGTGCATTAAATAACGTTATATTTCTGGGTTTTTAGGCTTAATAATTCAAAAGTAAGAATGTGAAAACTTAGTTAGTGAAGTTTACTGATAATGAGTAGATTAAGTAATGATAACAAATATCAGAAATAAAGGATGGCTTAAACAATAAACTTCGTTACATAAAACAGTAAGCAGAACAGCTATTGGTGAGTACTTTAGCTCAGATACTTAGTCTAATTTTGATGTTCTCACGTATTTGTTCAAGAGTAATATCTTGTTTATAAAGAGAGGTGGCGTCTGGGCTCTGTGATATAAGAAATGTGTCAGCTTCCGAATATATTTCTAGACATATTTGAATTTTCATAGAAAATATACCCTTTAACGCTGAGAGGGAATACGAATGCATGGAAAATAAAAGTGAGGGAACATGTAACAAACTGTGCACTTGTGATTAGCGTAGAATCAACATGGAGGCGTACACTGTGGTGGGACGAATCGGAGAAGGTGCTCATGGCGTGGTTGTGCGGGCAAAGCATAACCTTACTGGGCAGATGGTGGCACTGAAGAAGATACCATTGCGCAGGCTGGACCAAGGGATGCCCACGACAGCACTGAGGGAGATCAAAGCTCTCCAGGAAATCAACTCACAACACGTAAGCAGAGATTATGGAATTAATTATAAGTGGATAACGGAAATATGAATGACTTTTCTTATCCCAATAAGTGATTTTATTTATATGTTCGTGATCAGTTAATGAAACACTGGTTCGTTAACTATCTGTATGACACGTAACGTTTTTTCCTTTAATAAAGAAATTATAATTTCAGAGCCTAAACATACTAATTTTGTAAAAAAAAATGAAGTAATCATGTTAAAGAATTATATATATATATATATATATAAATATATATATATATATATATATATATATATATATATATATATCT
>JAYMFT010163450.1:0-12378 GCA_038088735.1 Panulirus argus | reverse complement strand
TTTATTCCCTTTGTATTTTTTTTTTTTTTTTTTTTTTTTTTTTTTTTTAGGAAGTCAAGTGTCATTAGAATAAGATGGGTCTGCATTATTATGATTATTTTTTCTGACTAGATGATTCAATTGTGGTATTGACATTTATAACATAGATTTCAAAGAAACGCAGGTATTTTCCAATTTTACTGACGCCATCTTTTTGGATGGCAGAAGTCATTGATATTTTCAGGAATGTATTGTTGAAATAGTGTATGGGATTTTAGGTGTAGCACCTACAGTTTGATCAGTTGTAATTCTCAAGTGCACAGGGCTTTGAAGAAGAGGGAAGTTGTCAAGTAAAGAAAAAAAATAAGTACAAAACAATGTAAGAAATATATATTTGTCTTAAAGGATTATATAGAGATTCATTTTGTTTGCATGTGAATATACAAAACAAATAATGCTGTAATGCAAGAAAACTTTCATGAACACTGTGGAGATGCCTATTATATTTCATTATCCAACTGAATAGCGCCATATTCTTGTAATGTTTGAATATGAAAATCTGATTTTTGTAAATATGTTGGTTTAGTTCAGATATCTTTATAGATTTAGGGCTGTTTATTATGAGATCTCTCCTGCACAGGGTAAGATTCTGTTATCTTTTTAGACATCTGAATTCAATTTTCACAGTTGTAATCAAACAAAAAAGCATGATGGAGGTCTGTGGAATACTGTTCATGTTTTTTGTAGTAATTTGTAAAAGTATCGAGAACATCATAAATGCAGTCTTTAAACGTTTACAGGTGAACATTCTTTGATTTTTTTTACTTGCCAGTATTATAGTGTCATTTAACCTCACATCTCTCTCCTTTATAACCCTACCAATAAAGAGCTAATATTGAAAGGTACTTTTAAAGGGTATTATAACAAAATTCCTTCCCATAACATTCCTTACATTAACAAAAAATAATCCCAAACAGGAAAACTAAAACCTATGAAAGTGATGCCTCAATTCTAGGCTTTTACTGCAACACATAACATAGGACTTCATATTGTCTGTAAAAGTGATTTAGTGTAAGGAAATGCATTTGTAAAGCACCTTATCGTCCAAGAGCCCCAAGAGAGTACAATAGTTGAGGGGGTCATGGAACTCGAGGCTCCTATTTGTATCTGGGATGCTTGGCTTCACCTGGCAAGATTTTGTACACAATAACGGGGCGAACTTTTAAGGCGACTGGTACCTTACTCTATTTCTGTTGTTATTTTGAAAGATTTTTTAGTCCTACTGAATTAAGAAAGAAAGAAACTGTGAGATCACACAATATTGTACACAGTAGTTTAATAGGTGAGACTAGTAATAAGGAACTCGTACACATACTGGTGTGTTGGGAGGTCAGCCGAGTGGTATGTGGTAATGATGATACCTAGTACCAGTAAAGTTGTTAGTAAATATTACATATAATGAGAAATTATAAGTAATGAATATGAATCACTGTAAATCTGGTGATTTAGGGTGCATTTAAGCTAGGCTGTCTGTATAAGGTGCTATTAATGGAGATGTCTAGATGTAATAGAAAAGATGCTGTAATAAACTTTATTAGAAAGGTGCCATGTTATCATTTGGGTTTACACAAGCTGATCCCCATCCCCCTTACATTAGAATGGCACCTGGATCATTGTAATGATATTTTGGGTAAATTATTACTTAAACTACTAATATAGGGGTAACATGGAAATAACGTGTGGGTTTGAAGAAACTTATAGCAGTGAACTATTCATACTTAACAGAAGTGATTTAACTGGGGAAATGGGATATGGAACCTTATATCTTACAATTGTGAATGTGTTGATAGCAAGGTTTATGATGTTTAGAAAGAAATGAAGGGCAAAAATAACCAAAAATCTATTATAAAGCAAGAGAATCAATGAAAACCTCATGTAGCTTCTCCCAGCAACCTAAATTTACCATATTTTTGATGTTATTCAGGTAAGAATTTTACCCTGTAAACACTGAAATACAAGAATGTTGAAGCAGACTGAGTGAAAATCATATATACAGATTTAGGTAGTCCATCTGACTAATTAAATTCATATTACTTTAGCTTTTTATGTATTTCATGCTTGATCGCTTTTTCCTTCATTAGCAAGGTAGCATCAAGAACACACAAAGAAGGGCCAAACCCGCTCACATGCATTCTTTAGCTCTCATGTATACTGCACCGAAACAACAGCTCCCTATTCACAACCAGGGCCCACAGACCTTCCCATGGTTTATCGTGGACACTTCAAATGCCTTGGTTTAGTCCATTGGCAGCACATCGACCCCAGTATACCACATCATTTCAACTCCGTCTTGTAGACGCCTTTCACCCTCCTGCATGTTCAGGTCTCGATCACTCAAAATCTTTTTCACTCCATCCTTCAATCTCCAGTTTGGTCTCTCTGTTCTCCTTGTTCCCTCCACCTTTGACACATATATCCTCTTTGTCTTTGTCAACCTTTCCTCACTTATTTCCTGCATATGTCTACACCATTTCAGCACACCCTCCTCTGCTTTCTCAACCAAACTCTTTTTATTACCACACATTTTTCTTACACTCTCATTACTTAATCGAACCACCTCACACCACATTTTGTCCTCAAACATTTCATTTCCATCTCATCTACCCTACTCTGCACAGCCTTACCTGTAGCCCATGCCTCACATCCATTGTTGGAACTATTGTTCCTACAAACATACCCATTTTTGCCCTTTCAGATAACATTCTCTCTTTCTACACATTCTTCAGTGCTCCCAAAACCTTTACCTCCCTCCTCAACTCTATGACTCGCTTTTTCCACGCCATTTCCACTCTCATATGTAAATCACTTAACTTCCTCTAATTTTTTTCTGTTCAAAGTCACACCCCAGCTAACCTGTCCCTCAACCCTGTTGAACCTAATGACCTTGCTTTTATTCACATTCACTTTCAACTTTCTCCTTTTCTTAGTATTTTATGATTTTGTTTCATAGTCATTAATAATGTCATATTTTTGTAGATTATTAAGAATCACCAGGGCATGCAGCATTAAATTCGGAACCACACCAAGTTTATGCAATTGAATGCAACCAAATAATTGTTTTTTTTTAACCATAAAGCATCTGGTGAATCATAATGATACACTGTCATCAAGGTTTGTGACTCCTGGTGTTTGCTGCTGAACTTTCCAAAATGGCAAAGTGAAGTGCTTTCTGCTCATTATATCCAATAATGTTATCAAACTACTTTTAGAATGCTGCTGTAATCAATATACTTTTAGATATTTGACTTTGTATAACATACTATTACAGGTGTATTTGCACCCTGACTGCACTCCATTGTTTTCCTTATTCGTGTTGTATTTTGGTGTTTATGGAGAGCTGCTCAGCATTGCAATTAATTTTTTAGTTTTTTTAGTGTAGTGGTTAAAAGTACAGTAAAAGTTGGAGAGCATGATTTAGATCATTATATTCTATATATTTATATTACAAAAGATAAACTAATATAGGTAGCTGTTGATATCAGGGATAATGTGGTGCTAATATAAAAGTAGGTAATACACTCATAGAAAATCAACAGAATCGATGAAAACCTCATTTAAACTTTCTAGTAGATGAGATTTAATTTTCAGTATTTAGGTCGAAACATATCATTTGAACTTATGATTGTTTGTCAAATGCAGCTGAATGTCAGCACATAGATGACAGATGTATGCCATTGTCCAACTTCTCCACAAGCAACTATTCATTGTGATCCCACCAGCAGACCAATTTATTGTTGGTATATTTCAGCCTTACATTTTGGCTACTGTAGAAGGTTAGATGAGGTTGTCTTATGTCTTCTTGATTTAAATTTTTTAGAAGTGATTTACCTCCTTTGACATTAGTCATCTCCACATTTTCCTGGAATCAAATAACCCAACTATTCTTACTAATTTGATATATTTTGATACACTATAATGATCCAAATCATGCTTTGCAGCTGTTATTGTATTCTGACCACAAGCATTGCCAAGTTAAATCACCCTGCATTCAAAGCTACTACAGTTGGAGAGGTAAATTGGATTTTTCTTGTTATTTAGAAAAGAGTATGTGAATTACAGTGTCTTTTGCATTCAGTTGCAGGAAGAATTGTTCAATGACTGTGTTTGCTGCTGTAGTTGCTGAGTGTGTTTACATCCTCTTGTTGCATGCAACCAGTACAGCAGAAGGAAGTTGACAAAAATGTTGTTGTTATGCGTCAATTGTGATTAAGGTAAGTCTTGGCTCTGTGGTGAAGTTACTCGAGATTTTCAAAGCTTCTCTTGATTTATAGTAGTATTTCACTTTCACAGGCCCTTCAGTTTCCTGGAGCACAGCAGTCCCTGCACATTTACTTATTTTTAAGAAAGAAGTATTGCTCGAAATCATGCTTACCCAACCCAGATCATATCTACTCAGCTAAGACTCCATTGATATATATATTTTTCCCCAAAGCTATAAGTTAATTATAATTTTCTTCTGCTCTGAAAATTTACCAATTAAAAGTTTAGCTACACAAGACTAGCTTTGAATACTGAGTGACATTGTTTTACAAAGGTAATGTAGCTTCTAAACAATAGAATATAAGGAGCAGAACAAAATTTAGTGTACTGTACCTGTTATTTGATAGTAAATAAGATTTTAGTGGTGAGGACTACGTATATCAGGGAAATGTAGCTAAAATACATAAAGAATCATGAGATTATGAGAACATTATAAAACCTTACTTTATATTACCTTATTCTTGTTATTTGAAAAATTGATGGTTGCTATGGTGTTCACTTGCAAGCTGTTGTTGCATATTCTTTATGTTTGTGTAGACAAGATTGGATTCCAGTGCATACTTGACCAGGTGATTTTACATGCAAGATCAGTGTATTTCGGCTATAATATTCATGTTTAAGGTAGATATTGGCTGGTGAGTTTAGTCTGGATTTTTCATAGGTTCTGTTGAATTATATAAGACTGCATTTTTGAATCTGAAATTACTAATTTCAGCTGTGACATCACTTGGTCAAGTATGTGATGGAATTTGTTCATATCTTCATAAGCTTGAACCAGACTCAGTACTTTACCTGTTTAGCTATGCACCTCAGTACTTATCCTGTTTAGCTATGTGCCAAAAGTATCTTTTGATTATGAGTATTGTACAATATTGATTTTACAGAGGTAATATAATGTTGGAGAATACAATAAATGTTGAACTTGATGTGGAGCAAGAGTGAAGATTTGTAAAGGTTTTCAGAAAAGAGGAAACATTACAGATGAGAAGTGAGTGGTGAGAGTAAATGAGCTTGGAAAAGAGACTTGTGTGAAGAAATACCAAGAGAGATCTGGTGTATAATGGCAAAATGTGAGTACAAATAAAGATAGGGAAATGGGAGATTTTTAGGGAAGCAGTGCTCGCTTTTATGAGAGATGCATATGACATACATAAGTTGGGAGGTGGGCAGATTAGAAAGGGTAGTGAGTGGTGAGGTGAGGAAGTGAAGTTGCTTATAAAAGAGAAAAGAGAGATATATAGGTGGTACTTACTGGGAAGGAGTGCAAATGATTAGGGGGACTTATTAGAGAAAGCAGCAGAAGGTCAAGAGGAAGCTGCAAGGTTGAAAAACAGGACAAATGAGAGCTGGGTTAAGTATCAGTAAACTACAGGAAGAATAAGATGTTTTGTAAGGAGTTTAAAAGTGTGTGAAAATCAAGAAAACAAATGGAAACATTGGTGAAAGGGGCACATTGGGAATTGGTAATAGATAATGATTAAATGAGGAGATGGAGAGTATTTTGAAGGCCTTTTGAGTGTATTTGATGATAAGATGTAAGGTGTTTGGGTTGGGTGGTATGCAAAGTGAGAGAGTTGTGGAGAGTGGTTTTGTAATAAGAGAAATGGTGATGAAAGCCTTACATAAGATGAAATGCGGCAACGCAGCTGGAGTGGATGGTACTGAAGTTGAATTTCTTAAGAAAGTGGTTGACTGTGTTGTTAATTGTAAGATAATTTTCACCGTGTGTATGGATCATGATGGGATGCCTGAGGATTTGCTACAGAGATATAAGCTTCTTAATATTTACCTGGTAAGTTGTATGGGGAGCAGTGATTGAGAGGATGAAAGAATATACAGAGCATCAGACTGGGGAGGAACAGTGTGGTTTCAGAAGTGTTAGAGGATTTGTGGATCAGGTGTTTGCTTCATTGAATGTATGTGAGAATACTTAGAGAAACAGAAGGATTTGTGTGTGGCATTTACGGATATGATGAAAGCATATGACAGGGTTGATGGGGATGCTTTGTGCAATGTCTTAAGTATACATTGTTTAGGAGGAAGCTTTAACAAGCAGTGAGAAGTTTTATCAAAGGTGTAAGGCATGTTTATGAATAGGAAGGGAGGAGAGTGAATGGTTTCAAATGAAGTTTGGTCTGTGGCAGGGGTGTTTGATGTCATCATGACTGTTTGATTTGTTTATGGATAGGATGGAGAGGGAGGTAAATATGAGAGACTTGGAGAGAAGGGTGAGTATGCACAATCTGTAGATGTGGGGGGCTAAGGAAGTAAGTCAGTTGTTATTTGCCGATGATGCTGCACTGGGTGAAAGGAGGTTGAGTCTGAGTGTGAATGAAAGGTAGGTTGATAGTTTTAGCAGCATTGAGGGACAGTTTTGTTGGGGTGTAAGTTTGAATGGTGAAAAAATTGAAGTAATTGAAATGTTTTGGACACATGGGAGTGAACATGGTAGCGAATGTAACCATGGAAGAGGCCATGAGACCTAGGATGGGCAAATTGAAAACGACTGGAAAGAGAGGTAGTTGTCTAGGAGGGCAAAATTGGGAATGTTTGAAGGTATAATAGTCCCAACGATATCATATGGAAGTCTAGAATGGGCTGTAGATGAGGATGTGCAGAGGACGGTGGATGTATTGGACATGATATGTATGCAGATGATATGTGTTGTGAGTTTTTTGATTGAGTAAGTAAGAAAAGGGAAAGAGAGATGACCTTGAGTCCCCAAACTTTGTTATGTGGCCCAAGGTCTGTCTTCCATCTATCACACTTTTCCTCTATATCGCCTGTTGCTCTTCTAATTGTACAAATTTTTTATCCTTCTTCAACGATGTAAATTCCTACCACAAGATTAGCATCTCATCCACAAGCTGAGACCCTCTACTTAAGGGATTTCAGTGTTCACCATAAGTAATGATTGAATTCGTCCCATACGGATGGTGGGGGGATTGAAACCCTTGTGTTCTCCATTTTTAATGTTTTAGAACAACTTTTTCTTCCATCCTATCTATATTCCTGACCGCTGTGACCACTGAATATTTTGGATCTGTTTTTCACCTCTGATCCATCCCAGTGTATGTACACAATCTTGCCCCCAATTAGTTCATCTGATTACACTCCCATAAGTGTATCTATTCTAACGGCACCACCCCTTCCAGTAGCCCCTTCTAAGCATAAATACTGGCACCTCAACAAAGCTGACTGGAATAACTTGAGAAAATTCTTTTCTGACTTTCCTTGTGTACATTACTATCTCTTAAGTGGTGATCCTTCTATGTGTCTGTCTGTCTATCTATCTAATTATCTATATCTCTGATGCCTATTCTAACTGAAACTCCCTGAAGGGGGTGGCCATGGAGATAGTCTCCATAACTAAAGAACTCCAGTGCCGCTTCTTAGCCGTCATTGCTTCACCCTAAACAGGACACTGGCAGAGGGCACCTCTAGCACAGTGTTTGCAGAAGCTCCTGCTTAATGTTCCTTCTGACTACTACTATCGAATATTCCTGCCTACTACTTCTACCTAATGTTTCTACCTAAATGTTCCTAGCTACTACTTCTGTCTATTGCTCCTACCATTTTGCCGAAAGGCAAGGCTAGCGCATAGTGTCCACCGCAGGAAGATCTAGAGTAATAAAGAATAAGCTGTTTGAGTCAAGTGTTGTCGTTTTGTGTATGACAAAGTAAGATTGTATGTTTGTGGACAGAATGCCAATAGTCCACGTGTGGGTGAGGCAGAAAGAGAACAGCTACCTGGGTCAGAGGAGTGCAACTTGACAACCACTGAAGTACTGGCTTACTCAGCAGCTGTCACTAACCCACCAGATACCCAGGCATTTTTTTTTTCATACGTATGCGCCATTTCTCGCGTTAGTGAGGTAGCGTTCAACAACATATGACTGAGCCTTAGAGAGAAAACCAAAGGAGGAGGATTTCCAGCCCCCCACCCCTTTTTAGTCGCCTTCTATGACACGCAGGAAATATGTGGGAAGTATTCTTTCTCCCCTGTCCCCAGGAAATACTCAGACAGTAGTACTGGTAGTATACCTTCTGTCTCTGCCAAATGCATAGCAGAGGTTATTCTTGCAGGAATGGAAGCGTTTGTTCCCTCTTCCTTCAAGACTACTTCTTCATCTAATCCATGGTTCAACCATTCCTGTTCTGAGGCCATTCAGACAATGGATCAGGCACATTGGGCTTGGAAAGACTCCCATTCAGCATTTATCACTACCTGTAATCATTGCAAGTACATTACCCATGAGGCAAAGCTTTCTTATATTCAAAGGAAGTGTGATAACCTCTACTCATCCAGCGATAGGTCTTTGTGGTCTCTAGCTAAGGGCATCACTAAACTTCTGTCGCTCTATCTTTCCTTCACTTCTCCATCCAGATGTTAATGTATCAGTCTCTCCCATGGATAAAGCAGCACTTTATGGCTCCCTTTTCTCTTGTAAGTCCACCTTGGATGACTCTAATATGCCTTCTTCCCCCTGATTCTCCTCTTACTGATCCTATGCCCCTCCCCGTAATCTCCTTTCGGACTGCCCGAAAAGCGCCTCTTTCTCTGGACACAAGAAAGGCTTATGGTCCTGATGGCATCCATCCCGTGTACTGAAAGAGTGTGCCTCTGACCTTGATCATGCGCTTGTTCGTCTATTCCGTTTCTGTTTAAAAACCAGAGCTTTTCCTTCTTCTTGGAAGCATACATTGGTACATCCCACCCTGATCTAGGATGACCATTTCAACCCCTCGAACTATCATTTACCACTTTCAACGCTTTGAATCCCTGCTCAACTCCCATATCCTTAAACATCTTGAATCTCACAGTCTTCTCTCTGATCACCAGTATGGCTTCCATTAGGTGAGATCCACTGGCAATATTCTTTTCAATCTTATTAATGTCCGGTCATCATCATTGAAAGATTTAGGGGAGTCATGTTAGTTGCCCTTAACATATCTAAGGCTTTTGACAAGGGGTGGCATTGGGGCTCATGTCTGAGCTCCCCTCTTTTGTCTTCCCTCCCTCACTTTGATCCTTCATCTCTAGCTTCGTTTCTAGCCACTTTATCTATGTGGATGTTAATTGATAAGCCTCCTCCCCAACTTTCTCCATCAACAGCAGTGTCCCTCAAGGCTCTGTCCTGTCCCCTACACATTTTCTCCTTTTTATCAGTGATTTCCTCTCCTCCACAAATAACCGAATGCACTCAAATGCTGATGACTCAGACTGCATTCCTCCACATCCTTCAATTCTGCTCCCTCTTTTCTCATGCGTTATGCATCTCGTCTTGACAGAGCTTCTTCAATAGACTCAGACTAAGACAAAATATCTGAGTGGGGTAGACAAAATTTGGTTGAGTTTAATGTCTCCAAGACTCAGTTTGTACCTATTTTTTATGAAAAACTCTTCACAGCTTTCCTCTCACCTCTGATGGTTTTGTAATTCCACCACTTGACTCAATGGACATACTTGGTATTACTGTAATATCCAGTCTTTCTTGGTAACCTGTCATCATGGAAATAGACAAGTCTGCCTCTAAGAGACTAGGAACCCTGTTTAGATGTCAACATTTCTTTCATTATGAACTGTTACTCCGTTTATACAAAGAATTGATTCGTCCTTGTGTGGAGTTCCTTTCTCACAGTTGGGATGGTTCTAGCTCTGCATCCTTACTCGACAGAGTTGAGTCAAAAGCGGTCTGACTTATAAACTCTTCCAGGCTAACATCAAAACTTGACCCGCTTATCCTATGCAGCAATGTTTGTTCATTTTCCTCTTCAATAGGTATTACTTTGGTTTTTGCTCCATAGATCTAGCTGCTTGTGTGCGCCCATCACTAGGCAGACCGTGCAATTGTCGGCAAGCTGCCAAGTCACATGGTTACTGTGTGGCCTTTGACAATTCACTAGTGGGCCGTTTTAATAGCTGTTTCTTTCCCTACACCTTGAAGTTTTGGAACTCTTTACCCTCTCATGTCTTTCTCAATAACTGCGACCAGGCACATTTTAAAACACAGGTTTTTCACTTCCTCCAAAACTAGTAAATGCTTTCCCTTGTCTCTTCTTTTTCCATTTCATAATCCTTCTTTATTTCAAATAAGACCCGCCCTTGATCTGGACTTTGTGCAGTGGCAGTGTTGTAATGAATGAGGTAGGAGGTGCTGCTGCTGCTGTAAAAAAAAAAAAAAAAAAAAAAAAAAAAAAAATGAAAAGTACCCAAAATTGGGAAAAGTTTACATGAGATTACATGAGAAAGACAGACAACAGGGTGCCTGATTGGCCCACGACTGGATTGTCTGGTAAGAAAAAAGGAAAGTTTATCTTGACAGGAAAATGTAATTCCGCTCTGCAGTTCTTTAAGCTATCACGGATTCCCCGCTACTGCTCATTAACCTTCAAATGTCCCTGTTACCACTGTTGTTTATTCAGTTTATTTCTGGCGTTTTTCTTAGAGTATACCTGAATTTATAAAGTATTTGTCTAGACGATTTTTGGAGGTATTTATGGTCGTAGCATTCACTACATCTGACGGTAATTTATTCCAGTGCTCAACACACCTTTAGGAAAAGAAGCTTTTTTCCATGTCTGTACTAAATCCTTTAGCTTTGAATTTTATCCCATTTGTCCTGGGAACCGTATTTTCTTGTATTTTGAAAAGATGTTCATGATTTACGTAATCGAACTTGTTCAGACTTTTGAGCACTTGGATTAAGTTGCCGCGAAGTCTACGTTTTTTAAGGGAGATGAGATCCAATCGTTTTAGCCTCTCGTAGTATGCCAGATTTCTAAGGGATGGGATCAGTTTTGTCGTGCTTTTTTTATTGAAGGCTCCAGTCATGGACAAAAGTCCACATCAAGGCTAGGCCTAAACTGTGATATAGAGAGAATTATGAAACGGAAAAAGAAAAGACAATGGAAGTATTTATGAATTTTTGAGAAAGTGAAATATCTGTCTTTTGAAATGTGCCAGGTCATACTTAATGGGAAAGACGTGGGAAAGTTGAGAGTTCCAAAGCTTAGATGTGTAGGGAAAGAAACAGGTGTCAAAACGGCCCACCTTTGAGTTGCTGATGGCCACAAAATAATAATGTGACACAGCAGCTTGCTGAGTACTGCGTGGTCTAGCTAGTAGTGGGGGCACACAAGCAGCCAGCTCTCTGGAGCAAAAACCAAAGTAATACCTAAAGAAAAGGGAAAGTGGAAGAACAATGCGGCGTAGGGCAAGGGGAGTCAAGTTTGGAGGTTAATCAGGGACAGTTTATAATTCGGAACGCTTTCGACTCAACTCTGTCAAGTAAGGAAACAGAGCTAGAACCACCCCAAATGAGAGAGCAGTACTTTATACAAGGACTGATGAATCCCTTGTATAAACGGAGCAACTGTTCAAAAGAAAAGAAGCTTTGACATCTAAACAGAACACTCAGTTTCTTAGAGACAGACTTAGCAATTCCTGTAATGTGGGGATTCCAAGAAAGAGTGGTTGTTACAATAATACCAAGTATGTTCAGTGAATCAAGAGGTGGAATTACAGAACCGTCAAAGGAGAGACGAAAGTTGTGAGGAGTTTTCGATAAAGAGATGGGTAGAAATTGGGTCTTGGAGGCATTAAACTTAACAAGATTTTGCGTACCCCATTGAGATATCCTGTCCATGTCTGAGTTTATTGTACTTGCTCTAATTTTTCCTCTTCTTTTATAGTTTGGGGACCAAAACTGGACTGCATATTCAAGATGTGGTCTTACTAGAGAATTCTAAAGTATGAGAATTTTTCAGGTGTTTTGTAATCTATGTTCCTGGCTATGAAACCTAGCATTTGTTGCCTTTTTTTAATTGCTGTTTGACGCTGTTTAGTGTACCTCAGATTGTTGCTAGTGACAACTCCAAGGTCCTTTTCTTCGCTTAGTTTAGTTAGAGAGTTTCTGAATAGTTTGCACTTGTAACGTATAATCTTGTCTCTAAAGTCCATAACTTTACACTTGTCTACATTAATCTTCATTTGCCATCTTGTCTGACCACTTTGCTAGTAGGTTAAGATCTCTCTGAATCATTTCGCAGTCCCACCTATTTACAGCTCTACCTCCT
>JAYMFT010163439.1:0-12379 GCA_038088735.1 Panulirus argus | reverse complement strand
TTTTACATATATATATATATATATATATATATATATATATATATATATATATATATATATATATATGCATGCAGAGTTAATGAGATGGCCTTGATCAAGGCATTCAGATGCACGTCAACTGACAAAATGAGAGAAAAAAAAAGGTCGTCTAATATGGATACATCCTATTTCTAAAACATGCGGTTCCATCTAATATCTTCTCTTCCACAATACGATCATATCCATCCACTAAACATCACCTCCATCAACTAATAACTGTCCGCTCCACTTTATATCGTCTCCTGAGCCTAAATCACTCCATAAAAAACAGCCGCCACCCAGCTGACCTCACTCGACTAAATTACCGCCTCTATCCACCAAATATCGCCCATACTCCTAGATATCGCCCCCCATCCACCACCTACCGCTTCCACTTAGTACAAGTATCAAAGTCGCCCATTACGGAGCACCGCAGCACTTAGGTCGGTATCTGCCGCCCTCTTATGTAACTGGCTGCCACTCATACCACACCTCCCGACCACGTCACCCAGGCACCACTCCCTTTCACGATATCATTCTTCCCATTTCCTTTGACCATCCACCATCGCATCTTCCATCAGCTCTACAATTTCAACTCAACTAACCAAGGTGCCTCATTTCTAGTGTTTTTCTCTCTCAACTCTACTTTTCTACCATAGCTCAACGTCATAGACTGTGGAATTTCCGATACGCAAGTCTGCCATTTTCAGTAAGTCTCCCGAGCGACGAAGGCTTTCATATTCTTCCTCCCTCCCCTTTAGCAGACACTTCCGCAGATTCCATCTAATTCACTCAACATCATCTCTGCTCAGAATCATATTTCCAGGTCTCTATAAATTACTTATGTTGCCCACGACCTTCCTTATCCATGTGTCCACGCCTGTCTTACAGCCTAATTGTTATCTATGTTCTTCATATTATCCTCTTTATGTTCTCAAATTTGTTCTCCTTATTGTCTCATATTTCCAGTGTCTTCTGTCTCAAATCGTCACTGTCTTAAATCTCCTATATCTCCTGTCTAAGACCTTCGCCGCCTTCCGTGTCACAGAATATGCTTCTCTCCGCCGAAGAAAAATTTCACTGCTTTCCGCCATAAATCTCCACACTATTTTCTTTCCTCAAGCCATCGCTATTTTTAGTCTCAGATCTCCACTGTTTTCTCAAATGCAAATCACCATTTCCCCTCCCACAGAACATTCTCTCTCCCTCTCAGTACCCAAGCTCTCTCTCTCTCTCTCTCTCTCTCTCTCTCTCCCTCCTAGTCCTCCGTGTTTTCCTCAGCTGGCCGTCCATTTTTCACCGCATCCATAATTCTTCTCAGCTCTCAACACTTTCCTCAGTTCTTTAGGCTTCCCTTTGAGCAATGCGCATTTCCTACCGACCACCCCTTCCCTGTATGCTCATTTCCAAATGCTTTTCTCAGCTTAAGCTTTCCCGTAAACTAAGCACAACCCGAAATATAGCTCTGTTTTAAAGCTCTTCGCTAAGCCATATTCATATCTAAGTACAGCATTTTTCAAACTCTTAGCTAAGCTATATACATCCTTATTACAGTTTTTTTTTAAACCCCTTCGCTAAACCATATACATTCCTAGATATAGCTGTTTTTCCTAAGTCCTTCTATATAAAAATCTATTAAGATCAACGTTCGTTTGATGTATATACATTTGATGGGTATTATGTACACACTCCCGAGGCCGTGCAAAACCTAGGTATATACATACATACACAGTGTATATACATCAAGGCAGTGTGTATGAAAGTGAACGTCGCTCTTCACGGTAGAAAGAAGCGAGGCAAATTAATTCTTGAAATCATTCCTGCTTTTAGAACAGGCCTGGCTAGGCTGTCAGGCGACCAGGTTACCACAGACATGAACGCAGACAGACAAACAGACACAGAGACAGACTGTCAGACTCACATGGACACGAACAGACAAACGTAGATAGTCGGTCGGACACACACACACGAAGACATGCACACATACAGACAATCACAGACTGCAGGAATCACGGACAGACAAACAAGACAAGCCGCCCCAGACAGTCTCGCCAGCATACGCGCTACCAAGTACCCCACAAGGGAGGGAGGTGTGGGGGAGTTCCCTTACCAAGCGCAGCGCAGCGTATATATTCCGCACTAATTTTGTCCGGTGTGCCAAGAGGATCCATACTGCCCTCTTCAACCTTGCACACCATTATTTCCGGCTTCAACATCATCCCTTGTGCACACACACACACACACACACACACAGTAGCCTTGGACCGGTTTTAACAGGCTTACTGTCCAGTTTAGGTTTAGGTTTTAAATCGTAGGACGTTTCGCAAGTCCAGTCAAACACGGTGTTGAACAGAAGTGAAACAAGCGAGAAACAATGACAGAAACGGTTCAACTGACAATGTCATCACTACGAAGGTAAATTCTGAACAGTTGCTGATGAGTTTGGTGCGGTGGCTACCACACGGTGGAGATGAGTGTGGTGTGGTAGGAGATGAGTTTGTAGTGGTGATGAGTATGGTGTGGTAGGAGATGAGTTTGTAGTGGTGATGAGTATGGTGTGGTAGGAGATGAGTTTGTAGCGGTGATGAGTATGGTGTGGTAGGAGATGAGTCTGGTGTGGTGGTGATGATTGTAGTGTGGTAGAGATGAGTTTGGTGTTGGTGGTGATGAGTGAGGTGTGGCAGATGAGTGTGTTGTGGTACTGACGAGTTTGGTGCGGTGGTGATGTGTTATGGCAGTGATGAGTGTGGTGTGGTACAGATGAGCAGTGTGGTATGGTTGTTATGAGTGTGGTGTGAAAATGATGACAGTGGTTTGGAAGTGATGAGCGCGGTTTAGTAGTAGCCACGATGAGTGCGGTCTGGTAGTGATGATGCAGAGTGTGGCGTGGTAGCGATGATGCAGAGTGTGGTGTGGTAGTGATGATGATGAGCGTGGTGTGGTAGTGATGATGATGATGAGTGTGTTGTAGTAGTGCAGGGGAGGTCAAACGAGAGACGGGAGTCTGTCCTTGAAGGAGGAGGAACCACCGGGAGGAGGAGGAGGAGGAGGAGGTGGCGTGCGGCAGCCCCGTCCTGCCTCCCCCGTCTGCCCCTCTCGCGGAGCAACAAGTGGCACTAATCAATACCTGGGGTGTGCCAGCTCCTAACCCGCGCTACCTCGCTCCTGGGGTTCCTCTGGACCACTACCTGCCTCCTGGACCTCCTCCTGCTTCTCTTCCTCCTCCTCCTCCTCCTCCTCTTCCTCCTTCCTCGCCCATTTCTCCTACCCCAGGGGCGTGCTGTGGCCCTGGGGTGCAATTTTCTGTGCAAGAAATATTGCGCTTTCCACAGAGGCGGGTAAGGCTGGAGTTCGGCAAGAGGTACGAGAAAGTGTCCGGAGGTAACACACCTGTCCGTTGACAGACTTGAAGTTGACCATCTGGCGAGGGAAGTCCGTCTGGCAAGGTGTGTGTGTGTGTGTGTGTGTGTGTGTAAATTGGCCACCTGGCTACACCTACTGCTGGCACACAGGTTCACCTTACCAACTCCACGAGGTCTATACCGTTCTCCTCCCACGTGTTCCAAGAAATAGGGCAGGTGTTTGAATACACTACTGAGAGGACAGGTGTTGGGTTACAAAGCTGACAGGACAGGTGAGAGACACAGTGGCAAGATGGAGGTGTATCATATATAAGCGACAGGGCAGGTGTTAGATAATAACACTAATGAGGCATAATTGTCACATTCTCTATGCCACGGACATCGCAGGTGTTAGTTATAACACAGACAAGTCAAATGTTACATATAAAACGAAAATGACAGGTGTTAGGTATAGCTGATGTCACAGAAAGCATCAACAGTAGAGACCTTATGCATTATATCAACAATGGCTGGTGGCAGACAAAACGCTGAGAGACCATCTATATATATATATATATATATATATATATATATATATAAGACTGTATAGTGTACAGCCAACCACAGATACATGCAAGTCCTTCCGTTAGGCGAGATTATATGAGTCTCTCATAAACTGTATAAATAGGCATAAAACCGCGAGGAAAATGAAACACCATAAGTTCCCAAGTGCACTTTCGTGTAATGATCACATCGTCAGAGGAGATACAAGAATGAGATAGAAGACGTAGGACAGTCAGTTGATATACAAGAGACTTAGCTAAGACGCCATTGGTGAACACGCGTTCGGGTTGGTGGTGTTCGGGTCGGGCTTCATGCCTGATATAAAATTTCTATTATGTGGACAGTAAAGGAAATTGTTTAAAAATTTTGCTTACGACAAAGCTATCCAGTTTGTATAAAGCTTCACTAATATCAATGCTACAATTCTTTGTGTATTTAATAATAGAAGATTCAATGCTATTTCTCGTGGTAAAGAAGTTACACTTAATAACTGAATTAGCGTTACTCCAGTCAATATAATGGTCATAATTTCTAATGTGATTTACCAAGGCATTTCATTCTTGTCCTATTCTCATACTACATTTATGCTGCTTAAGTCTAACATAAATATCTATACCAGTCTGCCCTACATAAAACATATTACAGTTTTTACAAGGTATTCTGTAAACACAGCCCGCAGAATTTTCTAGCGAGATTTTGATTAAGATACTCTTTATAGCATTGTTATTGCTGAAGGCTACATTTACATTAAAGGATTTAAGCAACCTGGAAAATAATGCTAATTCCAGCTGATGACCTCTTAGAATATGTCGAGACTTGATTCTTTTATGCCCACACAATGCTACATGCCCATTACTAATAGAAAAGCCGTTAATTCTTTTGAGATATATTTTCTATACGCTTTGTCCACGCAGCCAGCATATGAGGAGTGGTGTCTCTAGTTCGGCTGCCTCTCTCACCGAAGACGAATGGTGTAAACTTCAAAGTAAAGTCAGTCACCAAGGGTCGTCCCTGTGAGCTGTGATTAAACTCTGTCGTGTTTTTAATTCTCAACTATTTTTCTCCGTCTCACAATGACACTCGTATTTTCTTTTTCTCTCTTTTTCTTTCTTTTTTACCGGATCGACTTCGGCTTCACTAATATGAAAGGCTCTGGGGGCAAGCATCCAACATGTACAATTTCTTCAAAGCAAAAAATATCGACAACGTCGTTTTTTGAAGAGAATTTTTTTCTTTATTTCTCTTTGAGTGTCAACACACGAACGACAAAGAATGACAGACAACAAGAAAAGGCTTCACCTTTTTTGCGATTAAGGACGAACCAGACCATGCTATCAAAACTTCCAAACGTAAGTTTTATCTGTTGGCAATGAGTGACTGATCATCTATACAGTGATCATCTGCTGTGACAGGACGAACCCCCAACACACACACACACACACACAGGATCGTGCAACTCAGCGCTTCCAGTGGGAGGGCGACATCAAGTCCCCTCACACCAACGACAATTAGTCATCCAACGGTCGACAGAGAAATAACGGGACTAACGTTTTCTTGTACCTTGAAGATAACTGGGACAAGTCTTCAGGTGGGTCTCCTGGACCCTACAGCCAAGTCTGGGCCTACAGGGGCTGCTTGGCTGGGACGCTGGTCGACCAAACTATTGGAAGACGCGACCCACAGAGCCACCACAAGCCCAGGATGTTTTAAGATGTCCTCTCTTTTTGTGCACATCGCAACTTTAGATCTTGAGGGAATTGTTTCACAGAATCTTCCAAGCCTGTTCCTGCTAGTAGGAGGTAATTTTTTTCTACACAATTAAGAAGAAACATTATTATATGTAAGAGAAACATGCAATGAATAATAATGGTAGTACAGAAACAGTAAATGATTGCTGGTTGTGTGTTACGGGAAGACATCTTACACTCGTGTTGCCCCATCCCCTAACCTTGTATATCTATAGAGCGCCTTTAGTTCAATATGCGATTATATATATATATATATATATATATATATATATATATATATATATATATATATATATACACCACGGCCTAAGTCAGGTACCTACGTATTCATCGACCAGCCACGAGGAACAGATAAACATCTGGGGTTGGCTGTGCACCGAATGCTGCGTCCACGATTGGAAACCTATGCAGGTTCGATCCCGAGCGGGCTAGTGCTGAATCATGGTCAGCAACGCTAACCCCTACACCACAGAGACCCGTGAAGTACAAAGCTCGACGCTAGGGTAGCTATGTGGTGGAAAGGTCTACTGAAACCATCGTAGGATGAAGGGTTCGGTACACGAAAGACTGGAATTTGAATTAAGGTACGTGAAAGACTGTTATATGAATTATGGCATAATATACTGCAATATTTGTTTAGGGGGGTAGCTGTAAAATTCGTTGTAAAAAAGTGGTAGAAATACATGGTTTAAATTGTTTGAGTGTGGAGTATGGTTCTAGCTAATGCGGGGAGCGTTTAAATGCGTGGTAAGGAAAATAAAACTGTGTGTGTGTGTGTGTATGTGTAAAATATGGAGCCTTTTTCTTTTTTCTAACGTGGGAAGTTAAATGTAGACTGCCCCATAGCATGCTGGGTCAAATATAGACATGCTACTGATGTCAGTCCGGATCGCGTTCCCGTGTTGGATCAAACGGGTTTTCCTGCTTTTAAAGAAAAGAGAGATACCGATTACTGGCACTGATCGTATCAACACGAGGGTCGGAGTAAGGGGGGAGGGAGAGAGAGAGAGAGAGAGAGAGAGAGAGAGAGAGAGAGAGAGAGAGAGAGAGAGGAGGAGGAGGAGGAGGAGAAAGATAAACTCATGCGTCCCTCAGGTGTTGCAATACCTGCCACTTTAATGGGAAGCTCAACAGCGGGAGTCGAGAAGACATAAGGAGGTAGAGAGTTCCCTGTGGGGGCCGAGTGATGGTGATGGCGGTGATTAAGGTGGTGGCGGTGGTGGTGGTGGTGGTGGTGGTTACGAGGCAGACTGACCAGGAGTTGGAGAGAGAGAGAGAGAGAGAGAGAGAGAGACGGTGGTGGGAGACGCACCACCACATGAGACAGGCAGTCTCCATCCCTGTGACAACAGTAACCAACACTGGCAACCATGTGCATGATAACCTCCTGCCACCAAGGACGACCTTCCACCACCCCTCTCCCCCCCCTACCTCCCCCAATCTCCTTCCTGCCTCCAAGGACGTTCCTCATCTCCCTCTTGCCTGCAAGGACGAACCATCCTCTTTTTCCCCCATCGAAGGACGACCTACTCTCTTTCCTCAGAGGACGACCCCCTCTCCCTCCTTCCTCCGAGGGCGACCCCCCCCTCTCCCTCCTTCCTCCAAGGACGACCCCCTCTCCCACTGCCTCGATAGACGACCTCCTCCCATCCTTCCTCCAAGATCGAACCCCTCTCCCTCCTCCCTCGGAAAACGACCCCTCTCCCCTCTGCAAGGGGACACCCCTCTTCCTCATGATCACCTCCAAACACCTCTCCAGCCCCTCCCTCCAGAGGAACTACGTCCTGAATCAATTCTCCTGCTGGGGATCTCAGACCCTCCGACTCGCACCTGACGGTAGGCAAGGAGGAGAGGGGTCCCCAAGGCCCGGCAGCTGACTTCATCGTTCGCAAAGGGTCCTAACATCACTCGTACGCCCATTCCCCATTTGGGCATAAAGTCTCTCTCAGGATATGTGACCCAGCTAAGTGAGTATCCGCTTATAAGACGTCGAGTGATTGAATACGACCGACATATCGAGTATACTTATGTTCCATCCCAGTATACTGAATATGACGACGATCTGTGATCAGCTAGCTCTCACACGTGACCAGATGAATATACCTGAGTATGACTGTTGCTTGAGTATAACCTGATATGACCATTGTCTGTGGGTATATTGTCATATGACCAACAGTTACGTGTACCTAAATATGTCGACCACCTATAGCGTTAACGTAAGACCTAACTTTTGCATAAGCCTAAGTATAACCTATATATCAGAATATAAAATTATACACGCCTATGTAAGCATACTGGGAGAGAACCACCATCTGATGGTAAACACTCGAGACTGGCGACCTATTTAACGAACGAACGCAAACCCCCCCCACCCCCTTCCCCTCCTCCCCAGAGCCAGAGGGAGAAGAAGAAGAAGGAAGAGGTCGAGCGCGACAGCTCGACACCTGGGGAGAGCCAGCCAACCTGCCAGGTAATCTCACGGCTTGACATCAAAAGCCAGCATCGTACAGCCCCACCATGTAATCCATCACCAGCAACCAAGCCTCCACACAAACACTCTTAGCGAACGAATATCCCACGTAACAAACATCTCTAGCGAATATTCCCGCCTCATAAACACTCTCAGCGAACGAATATCCTGCCTGATAAACGCTCTCAGAGAACATCCCACCTCATAAACAGTTAAGAGAATGAACATCCCACCTAACAAACGCTCTCAGCGAACGAGTATTCCACCTAACAAACATTCTTAGCGAACGAGCATCCCACATGACAAACACTCTTAGCACACGAGTATTCCACCTAACAAACACTCCCAGCGAACGAATATACCAGCCCAAATAAACTCTCGTCGAACAAAAATCCTATCTAACAAACACTCTTAGCGAACAAATGCTCCAGCCAACACATTACCACCAACCTTAAGAAACAAGTACCAAGTACCATTTTTTTTTTTTTCCCTATAAGGCCTGTTTGCGTCCATGCTTATACGACACTGTGTGGGGGGAAAAGGAAGGGAATAGACAGTACAAAAACCTGAGCATGTAACAATTCTAGTCGCTCTCACTTACCTCAGGTCGAAAGCTTTAGTCATGGACAAAAATCCCCGATAAAAGTTAGCCCTGACATGAAATAAAAAATGGGCTAAAAGAGAAAAAGAGAAGTGAAGGAAAATGGGATCTGGATCATCAGAGAGTTCTTGATAGAAATAAAAAACGTATTTAGTCATAATCTGATGCTATTATCAGCAGTGAGGATAATGATAATTCCCTGACACTGATTATTAGTAACTAACAAGACATCAATAAGGAAATCATATTTGTTGTTTAATGGTGTAGCGGACAGCGTTGCTGACCACGATGCATTCGCTGGCCGCCCGGGGTCGAGCACGCAGTAGTCAGTCCACAGTCAACCCAGCTGATCATCCTTCCCTTGGCACTGGTCGATAAATTCATACCTGGCATATGCTACTATATATATATATATATATATATATATATATCATCAACATCTGACATGTCCACGTTTCAGACAGCTATGTGCTTTAGTTAACACAGTGGCTATATCGTGTTATAACACACTGGCAATACCGTGTTATAACACTGTGGTTCTACCGTGCTATAACAACGTGGCTATACCACATGTAGCGCTGAGGCTATACTGAGCGAACGTGGCTGTACCATATAACAAGACCAAGGGTACATCATGTCATTAATGAGGTATTATACCTTACATTGGAGCGACGCCTCATCTAATGTTATTACATTCCCCGCCTCTTGCCTCACGAGCAGCCCAGAACCTCGGGCACCCCTCTATATACAAGGGGGACCTCCTCCCTGCTCCACACACCTGCCACAGCACCCACCACCGGCGGAGGACCCACTCCACTGTTCCACACACCTGCCACAGCACCCACCACCAGCGGAGGACCCACTCCACTGTTCCACACACCTGCCACAACACCCACCACCGGCGGAGGACCCACTCAACTGTTCCACACACCTGCCACAACACCCACCACCGGCGGAGGACCCACTCCACTGTTCCACACACCTGCCACAACACCCACCACCAGCAAAGGGCCTCGTCCACTCCTCCAAACACACCTCGGGCACCTACCGGCGGCATCACGTGCGGCCATATAACAAACACCATTGCCCAGGTGCTGAGGCCTGATGCCATTCAGAGCCTTCAAGTTACTCTCCTAGACCCACGTACTTTACTCTTCTAACCCAGTATATAATAATAATAATAATAATAATAATAATAATAATAATAATCTTAGGACTCTCTTATCCCCGGTATATAAAAATAATAATAATAATAATAATCTTATGATATCATTTCTATTCTGAAAGATCATCAGGTCCTCTGTTGTCTGGATGTATCATGTACCCTCTCCATGCAGGTACACCCACAGGAACGTGTACCATAGCCCATGGCACCACCAGCAATAACGGACGCGTACCTGCCCGGGAACGCAACCCATATTGGGGGGGGGGGGGCTGAGCCCGATGTGATTTATGTGCTGCCAGGTCGGGGGCAGATTTCCATCGTCAGACTCTATTCAGCGTCATTAATGGGAGGGAATGTCGGTGAGAGGGAGGAGGAGGAGGAGGTGCTGGTGGGAGGGGGTGGGGAAGAAGAAGAGGAAGAAAAGGAGGAGGAGGAGGAGGAGGAGGAGGAGGAGAAAAAGAGGAGGAGGAGGAGGAGGAGGAACTGGGAGGGTGCTGACACACGACCATCCTCCTGCAGGTGGCTGCACTTACCCAGAGAAAGTGCACAAGAAAATGTCAACGAACGCCACACACGACACAAAGGACGAGATAAACGACCCCCACACGACGAGAGGAGACGAAATGCAGAGATTTCTGAATCCCCAGGAACGTCCCAGCAACACACACACACACTGTGACATCAAACTCCATCAAAACCAATACTGCGCCACTAGAAGTGCGGCTGAGATTCCTCGGGCAAAACTAAGTACCGGCGACCTTGGCGGCGGCTGCTTGGCAAGACACGGCGATAATACGAGATGGGGGGCAAGAGAGTGCGATGCCGGCCGCCAGGCAACCACGAGGCCCTCCCGTCTCGTTCTAGAGAGAGAGAGAGAGAGAGAGAGAGAGAGAGAGAGAGAGAGAGAGAGAGAGAGAGAGAGAGATCAATTACCCACCCCAAGGAAACCTTGAATGAGGCTCTCGGACCCACCACGAAATATCAAAATATCCCCAGTGTCTTTAATTCCACGTTTCCGAAAGGAGTTTCCTCTTGACAACACTCGCTACGTAGTGCATGACGAGTCCTTGAGCGATCCATGCATAGGAGGGCCCCTCGTGGGGGGGCCCGTGGCCTGGCTGAGGGGGGGCCCCCAACACAGATTTAGCCAGCAACAAGTCATGATCAGTCGACCTCATGACATTATCTGCTGGGGTACTAGAAGAGGTAATCCCATACCAGTGCAGTTTCCTGAACGTACGAAAGTATATATACCTTCTACACTACCTTCACTAACTTCCTATATCATGAATTAGCTTCCTAAACTTGTGAAACTATTCATACTTTTTTTACGTCACTAACTTCCTTAATTCATACATTCTGGACTTAGCAAAATTAGACGGAAGATGATTATGCCTATCTATACTTTCGTCTTAATAATCTTATATTTTTCATAAATCCTATACTTTGTCTTAAACGTATTTAAATTTTGGATCTCATGCACTTTACACGACTATGCCCCAATGGTATGATGCTATTTTTCGTTAATATTTTGTCTGGTACTTTTTTTTGTCAAATCCTATACTTTCTACGCAAGATCTGCAGTGTCACCGAGGGCGATAGTAATTTTCAAGTACTTTGTCTACTACTTTTCAGCGATATTCAGTTCTATACTTTCCATGTCTGACCTCTATGTTCGTCAAGGACTGATAGTAATTTCTGAATATATATTTTTCTTTAAAAATATCGCTTTCCACACACACACACACACACTCACTACAAAGCTCAAAGACTTTGGCGAGAGAGATAGTGTGTTCAAATAAACATGTCTCTTTTTACAGAATATTCTACTTCAAGTCTTTATGAAATATGAATTAAATACGAGTGAGTGGGTCTTTAAGGGCATATAAAACAGGCACTAAAGCACAGTTGTTAACACTTATCTAAACCACCTCAACAACTCAAGCCCTGAGGACGTGTTTTCTAAGATTAAGTTGCAACGTCTTACTAGATGTTGACTCAAGTGTTACGGTCTAATATTGTCCCACGAGATTTTAGAATAAAATAAGTTAGTCTGCAGCTTGGCAACTGGTTTGAAATAATTTCTCTTTACTCGTTTAATAAAATGGAAATTCTTGACTTAATGCAGGTATGGCGGGAAGTATTTACATGTATGTTGAGGGTTAGGAAGATTTTATGAGGGTATTTTTCTGTTACTAGAAACAGCGCGAAGAACAGAAACAGGGCCATCTCATTATCGACACACACACACACACATATACACATATACATATTCACACTTCCTCGCCATCATCCACTACCGATGCCACCCCGCCCTACGGGAATCAGCATCACCATCCCCTACACTGGCGAGGTAGTGCCAGGAGACGGATGAAATGGCCACATTCGCTGACGTTCAGTCTCTAACTGTCATGTGTAATGCACTGAAACCACAGCTCCCTTTCCACATCCAGGCCCCACAAACCTTTCCGT
>JAYMFT010163428.1:0-12379 GCA_038088735.1 Panulirus argus | reverse complement strand
TATATATATATGTATAATATGAACTGATACCACATACCACAATACAGTACCTATCTGGGTTAAGTCAGCAGCAGCTCTGCAACACAGCTCATGCAACAGGTACGGGTGCAAATACATCAGGAGAGGCTTCAGAGAGAAGATTAAGTACACAACACGGTAACAAAAAAAAGAAAAAAAAAGAAAAAAAGGATATTCAAGAGGTAAAAATGCAGAGTAAGCGGAAGGTTACATACGTACCATAAAGATTCTTCCCAGTCAAAATATGCAACAGTTTGTATGCAAGGGGTAAATGGATTTACCCCCACCAGCGGTATACCATGGTCGTGGCCTCACTGGTTTCAGGTTCGAGGTTTAGACTCTCATACATTTTACTGTTGATATGTGAAGCGACTGATATCTTCTGAATTTGTATCATCTGCCTGGGGCGTCTGTTTAACTTGAGGAAACAGAATCATGTGAACAAATAATATCTTGAAAAAATAATTCTAGTGCATTTAATCATCACAATTCTATTATCTATCACGGTTTACATTCATTCAATAGCATGTCTATTAGTCGGTATTTCAAGTTAGTTTAGACAATCACTTTCTCACTTATTACTCTCATTACTTTTCCTTTTAAACAATGAATGCCCTTACGTAATCCATGAATCTAACGAACTCTTGAGCTTGTTGAGATCCCTTTGTAATCTGATGCAGTCATCATCATTCTTTACCTCCCTCCTGAGTCTGGCATCACCCACAAACTTGCTCACATATGAGCCATACAGACTTTCTTATGAATCATTTAAGCAAATCAAGAAAAGCAATGGTCCTAGGACCGAACTCTCTGGCAAGAGCCCGTGTTGTTATGAACTTAGGTCCCCTTTGCATGTAGTCATCCCTTCGATTTCTGGTTATCTCTTCCACTGTTTTGCGGACCACACTGGTCAGAGAGAATGGCAATCTTTCTCGATCTCCTGTCTTAAAAAAAGGTACGGCATTTGACCCCTTCCACTCTCCTGGCAGTGCGCCATCCTGGAGCGACAAATATAACAATACATCAGGCAGCTTCTCCAACGTATCTGCATATTAGCTCAGCACAAAATCATCATCGTTGCCATAAACCTGTCATCGATCAAGGCCTTTTATAAGTCTGCTTATATCTCTTCTAGCAATGTCACTGCTTTCCAAGTCCTCCATCCCTTTCCGTCTCACTGGCGTTGGGACTTCTGTGTCTATATTGTGGAAACGTTTTGGAACCTCTTGTTTACAATATTTTTTTCATAATTTCTTTGTTCCTCCTTTCACAACTTGTTATACTCGTTCCTTTCTCTCATATACCTTTCAAATGCTAGTTGGTTGCTGTGGTGCTGCCTCTCTCTCCACTGTATAAGGAATCCTTAAGCTCTCTTGTTTTTCGACATCTTTTATCAAACCTTGTTTTTTTCTAATCTTCCCTTTCTATTTGTAGCTACTATGTGATAATGATACCTGTGGCTCATTAACAGTGTTCCTCTGTGTACACGAAGGATTTCTACCATTGGTAAAGGGGAAATAAGTAAAAGCTGCTTTTGTGAAATACATGAAAATATCACTGCTAAGGTTGTAAGAACAAAAGAAGTATGAAAAAACTGAATAAACTTAAATTGTGGAAAGAAAGAGCTGGTCAAGTCAGCTAAGGCTGTAGATGTCGGCGAAAAGTTTAAAGTTTTTCTTGAAAAAAAAAATGATAGAGACTCTCACCGCTGATGTAGAAACCAGTTGCCAACCTGTCAGAAAAGGCTGTACAGCTCCCGTCACCGTGAAGAACAGTGACTCAGAGCACGTTTCACGTACAGGACGAAACAAATCTCGACGAGCCTAGGGGTGTGTGTGTACAGGAGTGTGCTAGTTGGTGACTACCCATTCAGGTACCAAAACATAGTCTGTCTTCCGCGAGGGTTCCAAACATGAGACGTTGATACATTTACCCAGGTTCCAAGACCGACCATATCATTGAAAAGTTTCAAGACTTTACTGTTGGCGCTTCTCTTTAGACAACCCGTAATGCTCACGTAAGAAACAGCAACGCCACTTATGGTAGATCTGAAGAAATCCTAGGCAAGTACAAGGAACTCACGAGTGAACTCAAACATGACCATTAAAAGTTCATCATATCTAAGCATCCTCCCGAGGTACTAAGGCAGAATAATAGGTGTCAGTGAACGTATAAGGGTAATTTGTAAGGCTCAGGATGAAATTCATATGACAGGTCTATGGTATGAGTCCAACAGAATATGGTAGGATGTACACGCCTGGGCAGAGTATTAGACAAACATCTAAGAGCCTAATCATGTGTTTCGGTGGAAAAAATCATCCTACTTTTGAGCAAAAAGTGGATACCACAGACCCCAGGTCACGTCACTGAGATAAACAGGCAAACAAGCGCTAAGTCTGGTCATTATCATTTAATCGAATGACTTGGGTCAAGAGTGTTATTTCACAAGACCACACGAAACTGAACAATGCACCCAAAGCTCTTTTATCTAAATGCCTGTAGCATTACTTCAGATTAAGATAAGCTAATTGCTAACGCTAACTCTGAGAAACCAGACATAATGGGTACAACCAAATAACGGATAAACACGGTAAATAAGCGCGTGTTAGATGAATCATCCGTCATAGGATATGATGTACTTTAAAAGAGCCCCACCCACAAGAAAAGGGTGACTATTTAGTGCATGTCTAGAAAAGAAATATATGTTGTCTCGGATGATAAGGTGAACGTTGAAGAGTATTTTCATTATTTTCGGAGTTGTGAGAGAAATTTAACGATTTTGACACCCCAAGATTACACTGGGACTTCATAACACGTAACCATAGGGGAATAGGCTGACTGATATGGTGGAAGAAAGTTTTCACACCACACTGTAGACACCTCGATGAGCAACGGATACATTTATCTTTAGTCTTAACCACAGACAGACCATGATATATTAAAGCGATTCGGGTGAAAAACTAAGCAATAGCGTCCACCCTGTAGTCAGATTTACCAAGAAGACACATTTTCAGATTTATGATAAATCAATGATGATTCTTAAATATTCAGAAGCTAACTTTAATAAAATATGTGAAGAACTTCGCAATATAAACTGGATACATAATTCAGATGCGAGTACAACTGAAGATATGAGGAACAATTCTGAAAAGAATAAACATTATAATAATCTGTGTCATTCCAAATCAAACGAAAATACAGTGTTGGAAAACCAGCTGGCATGACAGAAGAGTTGAACGAAATTGCTGGAAGATAGAAAGATGCATATGCTAACCAGAAATCATTAGAAAAAGATATGAAGTAAAAAGGAACATCTGGAGGTTTACCTAAGTCAAGTCTCATGATATGTGCACTGAATTAAGGGAATGGTAAGGCATATGAGTGGCTAGGTGCAGAAAATGGGGTACCACAGGGATCGGTTTTGAGCCCCATTTCAATCCATCCTGGACCCTACCTTAATCAGTGATCTAGAGATAGAATTAGAGCCAAAAATCTCCAGGTTTGCTGATGGTATAAAACTTGGCAAGAATTGTTACACTCAAAGACAACTGTAAACGCTTAAAGAGCGACCTTGACATATAAGTTTAGCGGTCAGAGACAATGCAAACTAGATTCACGCGCATCGGTAGTATGAACCCTATGTAGGAATGTGCTTTGAAAATCCTTTTCACAAACGGCTGAAGAAAAGGATCTTGGGAGAGTTATAAATAACGACTTCAAGAATACAAAACTAGGGCTAAATGCGAGTAACGTACTTAGCAAACAGAGTGTTGGGATCCATAGCTAGAAATTTCACTTTTCAGAATCTCAGAAGCAATACGCAGTGCGTTGGTCACGTCAGGTCTCCAATATGGTGAGCTGTTTTGGTTTCCAGATTACACAAAAAGACGAAAATAAGCAAGAGAGAGTCCAAAGAAGAGCTACAAGATTGATATTGAGGTTGTGCAATCAGAGTTGAACGCGCTTTTTCTCTTAGAAAACCACGAGTATTTTTATACAGTCTTTTGAAATAATAAAGAACACTGACAAAATCGATCACGATGATATGTTTCAACTTAAAAGATCACCGGGTAACCAGAAATCATGCAATGAAAATTACGGGGGAAAAAGACTCGGTACAAAAGTAGGAAATAGTTATTTGGCTAACATGGCAATTAAACACTGGAATTGATTTCCCTCTGATGTACTTAATGTAAACACACATCAAACATCCATAAAACGACTGGATAATTATTTCGAAGAAATCGAGTACGGTTAATGGGAAAAAAATAAAATTCTAATAGACAGGCAGGAACCTTTCAACAGACGACCCCTATATAGACTAACAGATTTCCCGTTACCTGTTTATCCAGCACACTCTCAGGGTCTGACTCCTTCACTCTAAATTTCATAGAATCTCCCAAGACTCTGATCTACATCATGGATACTGGACTCCAACTCCTAATTCATGTTCTCAGAGAAATTCTTTTGCCCTGAGTCGTTTCCAATATCATATCTCCTCTTTGATTCTTTTTTTTTTTTTCTGTGTGATATTTTTATGTCTTTCTTTACTACGTAATGAGACTCAAGCATTACATGATCACTTTTTATCCTACTGGTGTATCATATCTTATATTCTCAATTTCTAGATAATTTCATATTCATACCTTATGGGAAGAGACCCTGTCTCATATACTTTTTATACGATCAAGAAGACTTTTTAATCTTTGTAAGCTGCCGGTATTCACCGTCTCCTTGCTTAGAAAATGCCAGCCATCCACTACCCAGACACTGAACCGAATTTTCTTTACAGCTCTGGCAGTGCACTTCACGAGGATATGTTTACCGTCAACGTTATCAGGTCACTCCTTTCCCTTCTCTCCTCCACTGTCACAGCTGTATAGCTCTCAGTTGTTGATTGCGGCACCCTCCCAGTACCTCCAATCTGGACTTTCAATCACATTTCTGTTCTTCACTTGATGTGTCGAACAAACCCTCGAGGAACAATCTAATGCGGTTGTGAACATCTTACTAAACATCTCCCTGTCCATATACTTGATAGCAATTCTGATATTTCCTAGCAGACATTTTTGCTTCCTTAACTGTCCTCCTGATCTGCAGCTCTGGCGACAGATTAACCTCAGTGGCAACACCTACATCTCTTACAAACATCGATTCCTGCAACTTGTTTCACACTAGGTAGTATTCGCACTGTGGCTCTCTTTGGGTGGGTCCCAGCCTCATGATCTTGCTCTTGCTCGCAATTAAATCTAGCATTCATCTGTCAGAACTAACTTTGGAATTTGTCCTGATGTGCCACTGTAAGTTGATGCAACTGTCGTCATCTCTTAATTTACGCATGACCTTGGCATCATCTGCAAACATGTTTAGCTATGTCTAGTCCTTTAGGCAAATCATGAGAGTACATAAAGAATAGCAGTGGACCCCATGAGTGTGTGTGTGTGTGTGTGTGTGTGTGTGTGTGTGTGTGTTCTGCTTACAAACGTGTTTCCGTGTTATTTTACATTAGATTTTGTTCTGTTATATCATGCTGGGTAACCACACTGAATCTGTCTATCTCTAACTCCTTTGTAGTAATAATGTGTTTTGAGCCTCAGGTCACGTGGCACTCACATGCGTCACGCAGCAAGAGGGTAGATCAAAAGTTGTCTTGAATATAGGAAATTTGAGAGACGGCTAATCAAGCAACTGCCTTGTTTGCCATCTATAATATTCTAAACCATTTTACTCTGATTCTGCGTTCACTTCTTACATCAAAGTGACTTATTCTGAAAATTTAATTCGGACTTTTCAGAATATATTCATCAGATTTTATTCCATAAGAAAGTATCTCTTTATACGATGATTATTCAAATCCAGAGAAAATTTATGCAGAGCTGGAATTTCAAAATCTTTAATATCAATCTCAAAGACGACAATTCTAAAGTATGTGTTACAGAAAATCTAACGAAAACATCATATGTAATATATCTTCTCTAGAATAAGACTTTTTTTTTTTGACCAATGAAAGATCTGGATATAATAAGATAAGTTTGTGATTGGCCGAGACATCATTTACGGATTCCTATTTCTTTTGCATCAGATTTGGTCAGTTCACTATTATAAATGTACCAGTTAAGTTACCTTTTAATTCCAATTTGGTAAACTTACGTCAGTTCTGATCTATTTATTACGGAAAAAGAAAACGAAACCCGTTGGAAAAAGAAAATTAAAAGGAAAAAGCGTTGAAAGTGGACTATAAGAAAACTCTGTATATCGTATATAGGTTACTATATTTTCTGTACCAATGTACGAAGCCTTTAACCTCACTCTCTGGGCTCGCTCATACTACTGCCCCTGTTTAATACTTCAAGTGATTCTGATTTATTTCCAGACTCAGCGATATGCTGCAGACCTCGCGACGAATCTATTGACTGCACCCGGTATGCATGTTATATGTCACAAAGCTGAAGTGCTGGCTGTTGTCTTCAATGAATGCAAATGACCATTGTTCATGTCCGGCTATGACTGTGTACAAACGCCACGAGCACGCAAGCGAAGAATAATATGGGACAAATTCAGGGGACTGATTGAATTAATAGTGGCAATTACAATTACATTATCATTGGAAGAAGTGATAATGGCGTAAAGTAAATTGCTGAGGGAAGCAAAACTGGTGTTACAATTAACGATACTGGCGCAAATGATTTCAAAAATGCAGATGTGAGAGGTGGTGCAAGTAATGCTGCTGGTATAAGTAACATTACTGGTACAAAGAATTATCGATGAATGTAACATTTAGATGTAAGCAGAATGGGTGGCGTAGATGATATAATTGGTACAAGTAATACTAGGAGTTCAAGCATTACTGGTGTGGAACAAGTAAAACTAGTGGTGCAAGTGAAATTATTTGTAAAGATAATATTACTACTGCAAGAAATACTAGTAACAAAAGTTAAATAGAAATGTCAAATAATACTTTTGGTACAAATAATACTGATGATGCACATGATAACAGTGATGCAAGTAATACTAAAAACACAAATGATATTTGTGAAGGCAATTACAACTAGGGGTGCAAGTAACAGCAGGGGCTTAGTGGCGTATCTAATAATAGTGGTGTAAATAGAATACTAAGGATATAATTAACATCAGTTGTGTCAGTAACACTAAGAGTTCAAATAGTATTAATGGTGCAAGTAGCACTAGGGGCAAAAGTAATATTAGCCGAGCAAGTAACACTGGGATACAAGTAACGTTAGTAGTGCAAATAACAATAAGGTAAAAGTATTTTTCGTGGTGTAAGTAACACTAGGGATACACGTAATGTTAGTAGTGTAAGTAACACTAGGGGTACAAGTAACGTTAGCAGTGCAAGCAACACCAGAGGTAAAAGTAAATATCAGTGATGCATGTCATACGAGCGGTAAAAATATTTGTTGTACAAGCAATACTTGGGGTACCTGTAATACAAGCGGTAGAAGGGATACTGTGGTATAAGTAATATTAGGGAACAAATGATATTGGTACGAACAGACTTGCAGCGCAAGTGACACAAGGAATACAAGTAATATTGGTGATAAGGGTGATACTAGGGTCTACAAGTAATATAAGCAACGCAAGTAACACAAGAGGTGTGCTACAAGTAGAATTAGTCGTGCAAATGATACCTGCAAAACAAGTAAGAATTGTGTGAGGTCCAAATACGATTTAATAACAACCAATTTGTTCCGTTCAGTTAGACCGAACTGTGTTACGGGTGGGTCTCTAAGAACAAGCTAATCTTTATGACCAGTTACGAGAATAATTAAGCTTGATGATAGCACCGGTAAGCTTAATGACAGTGAGTTCGATGATAGATCCAGTTATAGAATGTGAAACTCTACAAAATGTGGCGTTTACAGCGAAGAGAAATTCTATATCGTTTTCTTTTTCTTTTTTTCTAAACTCGATTCAGTACACAGTATATCATGCACGTCGATTGGATAATTGTTAACCGGAGCTTCGTCGTCAGAAAGGTACAGCATGATGGTTATGAAAATGCTGGATACCTACAAATTAGAGATTAAAGATGATGATATGATTAAAAATTCAGTCATTAGGATTCAAAGCGAGTGCAACAGAGCCAATATTGACGCAGGGAGAGGCAATGCCGGCAGTCAACACACGCAGTGAAAGAAGTAAACATATAAAACACCACGGATCCTCCCCCAAACAAAGGACAAGGCGCAACCCAACGTCTCCCCCCCCCCACCTTTCCTCCCCCTCCCCCCCCCCTTCCCCTTTCTCTCCTCCCTCGACCCCAGGCTGGCACCCCCTTCCCCTTGTTCTACGCCCACCGCCACCACCACCACCTCTCCTCTCCCCGTCTACATTACCCCAGACAAGGCACCACTCTCCAAGTCTACTCGTCCCCTCCCCTGCTCTCCCCTCTTACTCCCTCCCCACACGAGACACTACCCTCCCCACAGGGGCCAGCAATCTGTCTGTTCCTCCCTGACCAAAGTGTCACATCGTCTTTGTGAAAATTCTCTCTCTCTCTCTCTCTCTCTCTCTCTTTCTCTCTCTTGCTAATCGTGTCCTTAACTCTGTACCCTCCCTGTTATTACTCACCCACACCAAAACTGTCCTCCTCCTGCTCCTCTTCCTCCTCCCCGAACTTCACCGCTCCCTTGCGCTCAGACACTCCCGCAAAGAAGAAAAAAAAAAGAGAGAGAGAAATAGTTCGATCTCCTTACAGCGCCCTCGCCCACCCACACGTCCCTCACACATGGACATATTTACCCCTTGCGTACTATCTTCCCTCGCCCCCGCAACTACTCCTCCCCCTCGAACCCCTTCTTGGCGAACTACTTTCCCCTCATTTGGATGCGTCTCTCAGGAGCTTTACCTCTCATCCTGCCAAGCTTCTCTCAGCGTCTGTTCACTTACATCTACGACATGACCCCATCCAGTATTTCCCCCTCCCCCCCTCTATCTAACCCCTTACCCTCACTGCGTTAACCCCAGATTCACTGCCCCTGGGTCACCACCCAACCCCAGCCCCTGCACCGGGTCGTGTGTCTCATATAACCCGTGGTATATTCTCCCCGCTTGCAAGCTCCTCCCCGCACTCTCCCCTTCCCTCTCTTGTCTCCCTCACCTCATGGCGAGTCAGAATCTCTGTTCTCAGTCCCTCCCCCACCCACCCACCCCTCCCCATCGCCTATCCCCGTCCCATCTACCCCTCCTGGCTATCCTCAACCCACTCCACCAATTCCTCTTGCTCATCCACACCAAACTATCCCCCACCTGCCTGTCCTCAGCCCAGCCCTCCTACCTATCCTCACGCACCCAACTGTTCTCCCCCCTCCCACCCCTCCACCTCTCCTGCCTGTCCTCACCATCTCACCTCTTCCCTCCTGCCCGTTCCTACCCTCCAACAGACAAGGCACCACCACCACCACCACCACACGACTGCCGCTCCCTTGTGCCCCCTGCCATCCCCACCACACGCCCCTTCCCTTACCCACGCCCCCTTACCCTACCCACGCCCCCCTCCCCCACAACACGCCAGGGTCTGGCAACTGGGCGCGGGAACCCGACGGAGAGATCAATAAATGAAAATGAGGCTTGGATCACCCTCTTGCTGGCGGCCTCCACTCCCCGTCTCTTTATTGGTCCACCTCATCTCCCTTATTTACTGGAGTCTCTTTATGCCCAGCCACCCGCCTCCTGCTTCCCCTGGAGGAGGAGGAGGAGGAGGAGGAGGAGGAGGAGGAGGAGGAGGAAGAGGAGGAGGAGGGAGAGTAGAAGGGGATCAGGAGGGCCCAACACCACACAGCCTGTTGATTTGTTCTGCCAAATAGTTTTTCTGTTGTTCTTTCTGACTCTCTCTCTCTCTCTCTCTCTCTCTCTCTCTCTCTCTCTGTTTGATTGACCGTCAAGTTGCTTCAATGTCTGATTGATTGTTCAAATTGTCAGCATTTTCAATCTGACTGGCTATATGCTTGTCCATAAAGTTGTTTGTGCATAAATCATTTATTCATACATTTGTTTACACATGCAGCTGGATATCCAAACATTTAGCTACCCGCACAGGTGGTTTACTCGAAGCAATTATTCAGACAACTGATTATCAGTATGGTTGATGATCAGCATGCTCGATTATCAGTATGGTTATAATTAGTATGGTAGACAATCAGTATGGTTGGCTATCAATATGGCTGATGTCAGTTTGATTGACTATCAGTATGGTAGATGATCTGTATGGCTGCCTATCAGTATGGTCGATTATCATCAGTCTGGTTGTCCAGCAGTATGACCGATGATCAGTATGTTTAATCATTATGTTTAATCAGTATGTTTAATCATTAGTATGGTTGACAAGCAGTAGGACTGATGATCAGTATGGTTGACGAGCTGTATGTTTGATGAGTAACATGCCTGACTCAGTAAAACTGATGAATAGTAAGGTCGATTATCAGTATGGTTGACTATCTGTATGGCTGATGATCACTAATGTCCATTATCAGTACGGGTGATGTTCAGCATGGTCCATTAACAGTATGGTCGACTATCAGTATGGTCGATGATCAGTATTGTAGATTATCAGTATGGTTGACTATCAGTATGGTTGTTGTTCAGTATGGTCGAGTATCAGTATTATCGTCAACCAGTATGGTTGCTAATTAGGATGGTCAATTATAAGTATGGTTGACCACCAGTATGGTTGACCACCAGTATGGTTGATGATCAGTATGGTTGATGGTCAGTCTGGTTAATTATCCAGGTGGTTGAGTTTCCATTTCAGTCATTATCTATCCATAATGTTAAGCACCCGTATTGGGTGGCTATTCATAAGGCTGGTAATTATTCATCTAATTGGTCATCTGTCCAGCTGATGGTGAGAGAGGTTTATTAACAACATGGTTAATTAGGCATCTGGTTGATTATCTTTCACGGTAATCATCTGTGTGTTTGACGTCATATTTCCCCTTGGAGTGAGGTCCCCTAGGACAGAGCAAAGGGTGGAAAAGGGTAAAGGGAAGGAGAGGAGACGGAAGGGCTGATATCAAATGGGGGAAGGAGTGTGCTGGGGGTGGCTGACATCAACTGAGGAAAAGGTATGCCTGTGTGGCTGACATCAAATGGGGAAGGGGTATGGGAGGGTGGCTAACATCACCTGGGCGAGGGATATGTTGGGGTGGCTGACATCACCTAACGAAGGAGTATGTAAGGGTGGGTGATATCACTTGGGGGAGGGGTATGCAGGAGTAGGTGACATCGTCTGGGGAAAGGGTATGTGAGGGTGGCTGACATCATCTGTGGTAATTAGTTTTCCTCTAAAATCCACTTTACCAATGTCGATATTAATTACACTTAAATCAGATGGAACGATACGTTTCACATTTTTGGATTTTACTTTGAACTCTGAATAAATTTCTACTCTGCTGTCTGAATGTGAAACCTGAGTTGATATGGGTCTAGGCTGGCTAGACATGAGAGGAGCAGAGATACATTAATGTGTGTGACGTAGACCGAACAAGGAAAGGAGATGAAAGCAGAATATCTGGGGTGAAGCTTCTGTTATAATACTATGATGATGAAATTCTCCTTTCTACAATCCTATCTTATTTATCATTGTCATATGTCTTCATATTCTAACATTATCATCTTTATCATCAATATAATTCATATCATTTTTTTTAATATCAGTATAATCACATTCTATTATCATAATTAACCATGACCTTTACCACTAAAATTATCGTTTTTTTTTTCTTCGTATTATAATTACAGTTATCAAGTGACTTCCTTTTTCAATATCCCTCAATACATTGTCGCTCTCATGTCAAAAATGATTTTCAAGGGGATCGACGAGAGTTGTGCATCAGTTAAATGATAAAAGTGTCATCTTTCACTCAGTTCTTTCAGGTCATCGACCGTGTAATAATCCCAGATAATTAAGCAATGTTCATGTAAGGCAAAAAGAGCCTTCGCATTCCTGCACACGTGATGAAAATATGCGAAAGAGAAAATGCCAGTCAAAATGCCAGGCAGTGAAAAGACTTTGACCTCCCTCATTTCCCCTGAGCAGATCAACAGCCTGACGAAGCTATCGCCAGTGCGGGAAGCAGCGATATAAAAACACTCGAACTAGATAAGATTCGAACAACGGCGTTTATGGCGGTCCTCTGCTGAAGCAATGTGAAGCGGCCGAGGTAAACCATGGCAGGAGGTCTGTAGGGGCCTGGTGGTTGTGGATAGGGAGGCTGTGGTTTCGGTGCATTGTGCATGAGAGACAGAGACTGGATGTGTGCGGATGCGGCCTATCTTCGTGTGTTCCTGGCGCTACCTCGCCGAGGCAGGAAACGGCGAACAAGTATGTAAAATAAAGATA
>JAYMFT010163417.1:0-12379 GCA_038088735.1 Panulirus argus | reverse complement strand
TTGAACTTTTAAAACTGATTATGGAAAGCCGGTCAGAACTTACAACGCGAGGTAATGAGAAGTTTAATTCCTTGAGTCAAATCTCTCTCTCTCTCTCTCTCTCTCTCTCTCTCTCTCTCCCTATACTTCCTACCAAGATAAGGATGGTGTTACCTCCGTCAACCCCAAGTCAACCTACACAGGGTCTGCTGGCTGTCTCTTGACCTGTCGTGTGGGGCTGGTCCACGGTAGTGGGTGAGGGAGAGAGAGAGGCCTGTAAGAGGGGCGACTTGTGATACTTGTGTGAAGGCGGATTGCTTGTGGCTTGACTTGTTGTCACTTGTATACCCTTCTGGTCAGCTGACATCTCCTCTGCAGATTTGTGGCACCCTCTCGCTCTGCTTGTGGTATCCCCTTTGATCTACTTGTGGCACCCGTTTCCCTGCTTGTAGCAGTCCTTCTTGCACACGTCTTACTTGTGAGATGGCACGGTATGCCTGTATCATCTTCTAACTACTTGTGCCACAAGTTCCTTTCTTTTAACAACTTCTAAACTGCCTGTACAGGTCCTCTTGTCTTCGTCTTCATCCCCTACACCCCCCCCCCTACATTGTCTTCTCCCATTGCGTCTGCCTCGCTTGTAGCGCCTTTTTCCTCTGCTCGTAAATCAGCGAGCATCTTGCTTGTCAATCGACACCGCCGCCATCTAGCTTGTAAATCAGGAACCATCTGAAAGCAAACAGAGATTACATTATCACAAGACGTAAAATAAGATATACTGCGGAAGGATGCATAAATAAGCACAAAATCAGATCCGCCAAGAAAGTCAAAAATCCTCCTTACGACCCTGTGCCACTGAGAGCAAAATCGCTCACGGGCTTTATCAATCTCCGCAAACTGCTTTGGTTGAGGGGAAAATCCTCCTTTTGAACCTTATGCTGTTGGGAGCAAATTTGCTCATCATGGTCTGTGTCAATCTCTGTCACCTGCTTTAGATAGGGGAAAATCAGTGTGCTATTTTTCCATGCCATAATGATCCCTCTGTCGAGAGATCAGAAGGGTGAAAATCTGCCTAGCCTCCGATTAAAGCTTTAGGGTCAGGTGAAAGGTCTGGCAAGTCGTACCCAAGGGTAGTATCGTCGTGCCCATTGGTCGTACCCTCGTGCCTAAGAGGTCGTCAATTTCGGGTGTGTAAAACCTTTTTCGTCCAATAGAGGGCAGGCGCGAGGCCAGTCCTGTCTTAATGGAGATTCTTAGGTCACACATTTAGAGGCTAATTACCAGTTAATGAGTGTGTGTAAGGGTAACACGGGTCACGGAGGTCATACTCGAGTCTCTTAGCTTAGCGCTGGTTGTGGTTGGAAGTGTTGGCAGACAGAGGGACTGTTGGCCTAGGAACTGTTGGCAGGGAAGGTATTAATTAGCTTGGAGGGCGGTGGCAAGAAGAGTTTTGGCTGGGAGTGTTGGTAGATTGGGGGGTTAGTTATGGCTGGAGGGGTTGTGAGAGCAATTGCTGGAAAAGTATAGTGTTGGAAAGGAGGTGTGTCACTCCCTTCAGTCAAATACCAGGGTTCGAATCACAACGAAACAATCCCCATCAACCAATCAGACTTCTAAGTATTAAGAGAGAGAGAAAAAAAGATAATTTTAAAACCTGATTACTATGTTTACGAAACGTGTGTGGTATCTCTACACAAGTTACCTCTTTGTGGTACCTCCATGAGAGGTGCCACTATCATCATGTCAACAGTTCCCTTTCACTAACCTCTCAGAGTTTCGTGTTGTAGCGGGCTTTATTCATTGCCGTAAATAAACAGGCTACGTATGTTGGTTGTACCGTAAATGAACAGACTACGTGTATTGGTTTTACCATAAATAAACCGGGTTAGATTTAAGAGGACCTTTGCTATTTCTAACTGCTCACCAGGCCTGAAGAACACAAAGGCCCCGATATGTATTAAGACAAAGTATTTTCTTTTCATGTTCGCCATTTCTCGCGTGAGCAAGGTAGCGTCAAAAACAGATGTCTGAGCCTTTGTGGAAAAAAAAAAAAGATAATCGCTTGGTTCATTCCTCCATTCCTTCTTTTGGAAAGTATTCCCCATGAGCTCAGATTCCTAAAACTCTTTGCTATATCACAAAAAAAAATATAGAAATGATAACATAACGTGTTAGAGTAAATGGACTCTGGATCTTGACAGTCAAAAGTATTAGGATGAATAAAAAAACTGTGGACTCTTTTTCTTTTTCTCCTCTGTGGTTGTGGTGGGGTGGACCACGGGACCCGGTGGCAGTGTTGTGGCTAATCTGGACATCATCTACCGCAACACACGTCAGCGGGATGGTTCAGGCGGCGCGTCCCGCTGCCTCCTCACCTTATCGCCCGTCAGTGAACAAGTTTGCGTATCGAGAGGGACGAGTTCGACACGTGTAAAGCGCCCGTAAAGGGCAGGTAATACTGTCATTAGTTCGGGGTTATGACCCTGACCTCGAGCACTATTGGGGGAGTGTCGCGCCTTCGATGGAGCGTCGACTGAAGCGGACAACGTAGTCGAACACAGACAGAAGAGGGTGTGTGCAGACGACCCCGAGTCGGTTTATGTATACGTGCGGGTTTCATCTCGCGATAACCTGTCGTTGTCTCTTTAGTGTACATGATCTGTTGGGTTTAAGCAGGGGTATTCTGGGTCTTGGAGAGACGCCTAGTTAGGAGCTGGGGGACATTCGAGGCTGGGGAGACGTCTGTTCATGAGCTAGGAGTGTTCCGAGACTGGGGAGAAGTCTAGCCGGGATCTGGGAGTGTCCTGAGGTCGGGAGGACATCTGGCTAGGAACTGGGAGAATTCAGGTACTGGGGAGACATCTAGCCAGGAGCTGGGAGTGTTCTGGGGATGGGGAGACATCTGGCCAAGAGCTGGGAGTATTCTGGGGATGGGGAGACATCTAACCAGGATCTGGGGGTGTTCCAGGGCCGGGGAGATGCCCGGCCAGCTCAGTGGTCCGTCTTGGAGAGGGGTGGGAAGCGAGGGTGTAGATGGGAGGGGCATCCCTGACATGCCTGCAGATCACTGCTCGGTAAAAACAGTCGCTCCGACGCCTCAGACGAGTTGCATCTCTGGTCGTTGTGATCTGTGTTCGCTGGGTGACCTCTGGGTTTCTCAAGTTCGCTGGCTACGCACAGCAACGAACAGTTTGGTTAAACACGAGCAATCTTTCTTGATCGGTGAAGTGCACTGGGGACAGTAAAAGTGTTTAAACGTCGTCAGCAAACGTTGGGCCTTTAGACGGTCAATATCCAGTCTGAAGATCATTAATAGTCAACATTCAAGGTCATTATTCCACCTACGTTAACGTGAACAAGAACATCCTTCACTGGAAGAACATCCTCTTGAACAAACGTGTCTGCGATTTCTACGAGCAAAACCTTGTTTTTACGAAGCGAATATCGTGTCTCTGAAGGCCACGGGTTAGGTTACGAGATCAACAACCCTGGTCGCTAATATATAACTATATCAATAATATATTCAGTAATTACGGTATAATATATCCCACGTACTATATCACTGGCTTAATATGTCCACCTGGTAACAGGAGGGTGCAAAGGGGGTTGGTGAATCGTCCTAATTAACTACTTGAAGTCTCTTACACACACACACACACACACACACGACACCAGTGGCACATATGACACCACTTCTGACTGACACCAGTGCCACAGATGACACCGTTCCTGACACCCGTGTAACGCTAGTGTCACTGACGTCACCACTGATTACGATACTGTGTCACCAGTGCTACAATCGCTAAAAGGTCCTTACATCATTGCCGGAGCCGGTGGCAGTGACAGAATCAATTATGTAATACGATTAACTTGGTTGTTCTTACCGGCGCAAAGTGTTGATCTTCTCCTGTCATTGCTGGAGCAACATTATCATCACTGTCACCACCATCACTATCATCACTTTCAGCAACATCATTCTCACCATCGCAATCACCGCCATTTGTCATTTTCACCACAATTTTCACCACAACAGCTGCCATTACGAAGACGTCGGCCACAACCACAACCGTCACTTCCCAACCACAATCTCCACCATCACCACCACTATCCCCACCATCCCCACCACCAAACACTCGGGAGGCCACGGCCACCACGGACCAGTTTTTCCCCCAACACTACCACACTGAGCCTCTTTCCACCGCACTACAGAGGTCAAAGTCCACCGGGGCACTAAGACGCTAAGCAACATTTCATCTAGAGGCGAAACCGAGTAATGGCCGCGAACAACTCTCGATCATGCGGCTCGATCCGATGCCACATGATGCGACGTGGGAACCCCAAGGCCCGGGTAAAAGTATAGCATACTCTCACGAAAAAGCTTTTTTCCAGATTTCTGTAAGGAACGAGCGAGGCCATGTTGGTCAGGTCATGGTTGGTGACCTGGCAGGGTTGGTGTGGTGGGGGCGGCCTACCACACCTCCACGCCCACCACACATACCACAGTCTTTCGTTCACACACAGACACATACCACGTCCTCTCATCCATCACATACCACATACCAAACCACATACCACATACCAGGTCTATGATGGAATCATGTGCGAGGCACAGTTAAGCCGGACATTCTGAAGTTATCGTATATATGGCACAACTTCAGGCCCCCTTCTGTTATCGTATCTCAGGCACAATCAGCGTATCTCGCAGATATCGTACCTATGGCACAGTCAGGAGGTTCTAGAGTTATCGTACCCCTAGCACTGTCAAGAGGTTTTCCCTCTGTTATCGTACCTAGACACTGCTTGGAGGTCCAGCTGTTATCGTACATGATGCACAAAAAAAGAAAAAAATAATAAATGGAGGTCCAACTGTTAATCTAAAAGAATTGAAAATTTTCTGAGCATGGCAGAGCAGCGTGAGAGACCCGATAGTATCGTACGCATGGCAAATGAACATGAAGGAACCAATATTATCGTACGCGTGGCTGATAGCTGAAGGCACCAATATTATCGTACGCACGGCTGGGCAATTTGAAGGAATTGATAATACTGTGCCTGTTGCAGGGCAACTGAAGGAACCGACAGTGTCGTACGTGTCGCAGAGCAACTAAAGGAACCGAAATTATCGTACGCGTGAACGGGCAAACCTGAAGGAAATGATATTATCGTACGCATGCCAGAGAAACTGAAGGAAGCGATATTATCGTACCATGGCAAGGCAGCCTGGGGTGGGGAACCGATATTATCGTACGCGTGGCAAAGCAGGTTGCCGGGTGTGAGAGGAGGCAGCGGAGGAGATGAGTAGATTAATGTTATTAAAATCTACATCACAAGACAAGTTATCGTTACGAGAGATTTAAGCTTGTGTTTAAGCCTATGTAGGTAAGGGTTTGAGTTTACGTTGGTTTACTATCTGAAACTCGACGTGAATTCATGTTTGGGGTAAATACTGACATTTCATCGTAAAGTCTAACGAGGCGATGCTTGGACAGAGCTTGAGAAATCTGTGTGCGTGTGTGTGTAGTAATCCGAGCGAGTGATGGGAGGAAACCGAGGCTCCACGGGAAGAGCTTAGCGGTTCAGGCTCGGAATAATGGAGCAGAGTTGTGGGTGGCGGGTGGCGCCACATCACAGGTTATAATAACAATGATGTCAGAGGGCAGTCGAGCAGGGGAGGAGAGCCGTTTGAAGTTGCTAAGGATGAGCGAGATGTGGCGAACATGATGGAATTCTCAGTTGCTAATTGTGAGCAAGTTCATCGATACTGGCCCTCACGCAAGGAGACGCTGTTGTGTGTGTGTATATATATATATATATATATATATATATATATATATATATAACTGTGCAACCACAGGATTCCTTTCTTGAAACTCCAAGGCTGCGCTACGATCATTAGCAGAGATGTGATGGACTCCTTGTGGGTAACTTAGTATGTTTTCCAACGAGACCGACTGCACTCCTTTCGTCCGGTGGCCATGATACAACCTCAGCAGTGGTAGTTATGGGTGAGGTCACAGTGGTGGGGGTCACAATGACGAACGCAAAACTTATAAAAGCGGGCGAGTTGGTCCCTGGGGAGGAAGGTGGGTGGGTGGGGGGGGGGGAGACGGGGTTGTTGGGGTGGGGGGGAGAGGTTAATGGTAGGGTTGTGGCCTGGTTCTTGAAATAATGGCTGGTGTCGCAAGTGGTGGTGGTGGTGGTATCAGTGGTGGTGGTGGCTTTGGTGGTGGTAGCAGCAGTGGTAGTGGTGGTGGTGGTGGTAGTGGTAGTAGTAGTAGTACCGGGGAGTGGGTGGGTGGGGGGGAGGGGAGTGAGTGAGGGGTGGGGAGTGGAGAGGGGGTATGGAGGGGGTGTGCAGCCAGGCATGGCGTAGCTTTGTACCCCGTCCTTCCCAGCTGCACCTGTCCCAACACACACCCTCCCACACCCCACACCTGTCCCAGGCCCGCCCACACCTGGCCCACACCTGGCCCACACTCAGAACCCCTTCTGACCTGTGCCCAACAGAAGCTCTCAGCTCATCCAATCAGGGCACCGTGTCATCGGGCCAGCAATATGCACCTCTCGGACATACTCAGGACACGAGCCTAACGCCAATCAGAAGGTGATCCTCCTATCCGCACTCGGAGCACATATCACGGGCCCCTCTCAAGCAGGCTTGGGAGGTGAGGGAGGGGGTTAATGCGACAATCAGAACGCGCGGGCAATCAGGGGGTCTCCCAGTCCTTACCTAATCAAGTGACGAGAAGGTAATCACCGTAAAGTGAAAGACACGCACTCGTTAAACGCTTCCAAACAACACTCTGGGGAAGCATATCGAGTGCGTCTCGCACTCGCTGTCTAAAGATACGTTGCAAAAGGTGTATTTTACTAATCTCAAGCCAGCACACTCACACACACACACACACACACACACACACACACACACACACACACACGTACACACACACACACACACACGCAGCTAATTCAATCACCCAAGAAAAACCCAGCTCTGAACCACTCATTTGTCAGAGACTTACTTCATGTACTTTTGCCTCGCCCTGTTGGAGACCAGAGGGGATGTTGGGGTTTGTGAAGGAGAAGAGTAACGACTTCCTCCACCACTGTTCACCAACGCCGCCACAACTCTTGCTCAGGACTGTCGTATCTGTTCGCCAACGTAATAGCGAGGTTAAAACCACTTCGCCGACGATTAATCGGAGTTAAAGCGGTTGTTCGTCGCAATAGCGGGTCCCATAACTGTTTACAAGCTTACTAACGGGATAGATCTGTTCACGGAAACAATGGCGACACTTCCGTTCTTCACGGCAACAGTAACGGAGTTAAAAATAATTTATTATCTTGGTTACGAAGTGCAGGTCTTCACTAACGGGGCTCCAGTTTGTTCACGGTCACGCTAACGAGACTCATTAACGACCCTTTGATCATGACGGTAGACCCTTGGGTATGACAGTCAAATTACGGGCCAGACCATCGTCGTTCCCAGTGATCGTACCGTAGATGTAAAGGATCGTACCGTTGTTGTGCTCAAGGATCGTACCGTCTTCGTGATCAAGGATCGTACCGTCGTGCTCAAGGGTACAGTTACATACACTCTTCAAGGAACCTCCAAGTCCCTCGATGCGTTTATATTGCCGTGTATAGATGCGCTTTGCGGATGCGAACAGATTAATTTGTCTTTACGTCCAGAAGAAATCAGCGTACATTCGATAATCATTACCCTAATGTGAAGAGGCCCATTAAGCCATGAGGATGACAGCTGTGAAATGACCAGTCATGTTGGATATCTTAATTACGTTCATTATCAGAAAAACAGATCATTAGAAATGCCAAACGTGAAGTTTTGACTCAATTAGTAACCAGGACTAATTACGGAGACAGACTGGTTAGTGCTCTTGGCGGGGTTAGACAAAAACAATGAACAAATCCTTTCGAGTTTGTTTATTTTAAGTCAGGTTTGTCCAGGCTCAGAGAGACGGCCTATAAAAGTAAGGTTCCCGCTTCTTTCTTTTATTTTTCACAAGGGAAAATTACTGTAGTCTTTAAAACCCTTAAAAGGCCAGTGTCGTTTAGTTTTCCCCTAAAATTCGCACGAGTTCCAACCCTTGGCAAATATCGTGTGTGGGTTATAACGTCCGCACAGAAAATCTTTTGATAAATCTGAGCCAAGGATCCCTGGAGGCTGGAAACCCAGGTCAACCCACACACGCACCAACCCTGGGCGGGGCATAACCTGCCCTAGCACTCCACACACACACACACACACACACCCATGTAGAGTGCGTTACAGCACTCACCCCAGCAGGAACTGAATTCTGGAGGACGCAATATTGCCATAATTGTTGGGCGAATCATGACAAGCATCGTGGACAAAGAGGAACTAGGCCGTCCAGGAGGTGCATTAAAGCCTGCCCGACACCCACAGAAATACCTCAAATGATAACCAAGAACTCTGATAACATTGCTCGTTTCGTCCACACTTGTGGGAGTTTAAGCTTCTCTTCATTGTTTTGCCCGGCACCGACCTACTCATTCAGCGCAGAGGCCAGAAATACTACGGCCTTGATTTACCTTGATAATGAAAGGCTATTTGTGTGTGCTTGATTGGGTAATACCTGTGATATCAGGGCCCTTCGGGTCTGGGTGTGGTGCTTGCGTTGAGGTTCTCCAGTATCCAGGAGGTGGTTCTCGGGCGTCGCGGTGTTGGGGTTCTTCGCCATTCCAGAAAGAAGACCACCGCTAGGGGGTGGTCTGCTGGTGCTAATAGCGAGCCCCGCAAGAGAAGACATTCCAGCATCCAGAAGACCATATCCCTAAGGCGTGATAATGAACTTCTTCGTCAGGAAAAGACGTTCCAGTATCCAGAACATCCTCACTAGGGCGCGACGATGAACTCCCCTGTCAGAATACTATCCAGTGTCCAGAAGCCCATCACCCGGGCGTGGCTGCTGGTGATGGCTGTGAACTCCTCCTTCAAGAGGAGACAGACATTCCAGTTTCAAAGGCCGGGCGCGTGACTGCCCACAAGGAAACTATAATCCAGTTCTTGCTGCTGGCGATCGTCGGCCTTACAAGACCGTGCAAGTAACCTGAGACCAAAGGTGGAACACGGGGGTTTAATTGAAGTCTCGGGCTGCTTGCTCGGTGTTGGAGGAACTTTCTCTCCCTCTCTCTCTCTCTCTCCAGCCAATGACTCAGTAGCGTGCAGGTCGTGCAGCAATGTCCACCCACCGTAAAAAAAAAAAAAAAAGAATAATCTAAACTACACATTTGGCATAATGACATACCCGAGGGTGCAAATCAAACCGACGTATCGGGGGTTTCCATATTCCAGAGCTCGAATTGATGACCGGAGTGAAAAAGAAAAAGAGAAAACTTATCTTAAACGAAGTTGTGTGTGTGTGTGTGTGAGCCGGAAAGAAAACGTCTCGGGGCCTTAATGACGACATGTGAAGAGACCAGTGGCGACCTGTGGCGACCAGGAGCAGCGATGACCTGTCAGTCTCTGTTTCGCGACAAGCTGGTCCGTTCTCACAATGGTCGCATCAGAGACCAGAGATTTACGAATACTCCCCGCCGGCAGTTTGCACCACTTCCATCCGCAACAGGTGTAGACATTCCTTGTCAAAATCGCTCGAGAAAAACACCCTCGCTAAAACCTGCCCCTTTCCCGAGGTGGGGCTAGCCAGCCAGCCGTCACCGTCCACCGTGGGACAACTCCCTCCCCCCAAATCTGTAACCCTGGCAAGGTCATGACCCATCTCGGAAGCTACGTCAGGTAGTAGGGGCCGAGGTACTCCTCAGAGTGTCCCTGAAGGGTAGTGGGCCATATGGGTTCCAGCGGAGGCGCTGGAGGTGTCCATGGAGGGTACAACAGAGCCATCTGGATGCCAGCTGTGATACTGCAACCTTAGAGTACACTAGCTTGTGTTCTGTAAGAAAGGGACCAGCCGCAGAAGCCCTCAGAACCCCTTGACAATCCATAAATACACAGCTAAATGATAAACAAGAAGATATGTATATAACCATAATAGATAAATAGATTATTTGGATTGACCAGAAATATATTTTCCCCAAACAGATGTATAATTTCAGTGATCTATAATTGATATTTCTTGATGGAGAGGAGACTAAATGAAACTTGGTGAAGGTGTTGGTCCAGAATGTGTGGAGAGGGCCCTCAAGTCTTAGGTCAGTCCAGCTTCTTCTTCTGGGATAATGTTAATAATGATAACAGTAATTATAATAATAGAAATTATGATTATATCAATAATTATACTGATAATGATAAACTTGTTGGAATTTCTCAGCCAATGATGGTTATTATGGCCGCCATGATAATTGGTGTAGTGTCATGCGTAACGCATTCTGTCTGGGCTGATCATACAGTATTGATATCCAGCCCTCTGAGCACGAGGGTGCGCACGACCCCTGAAAACGACTATACTACCCCTGAGAACGACTGTACGACCCCCTGAGAACGACAGCACGACCCCCTGAGAACGAGAGCGAGGCCCCTTGAGCAAGAATATTTTCAACCCTTTAGCTCAAAGGTATGACCCTTGCGTATGAGGGTAAAACCCGTAAGCCCGAAGGATATGATAGTGTCCTGACCTCTGGCCTGAACCTAACGGTGGGCCAGGTCAGAGGTCAGGCCACCATCGTACCCAAAGGTCGAACCGTTCTGTTCAAGAGGTCAAAATACCTATTGGTGTCTCTTTGGATAATACCAGAGTCCGGGAATCTGGACTTGAGAACTTCTCTCTCTCTCTCTTTTTTTTCTTCGAGTTATTTCTTTTCTTTCACATCAGTCGGGCGTCGACCGAGAGGATTTCTTCCATCACAGTTTCCATTAAGATGAAACGAGACGAAAAAAGAAACGAAACAGCGGACGACACTCATGAGCGCTGACCAAAAATGGACATTCTCACACGTACGACATGTTTCCTGAGGACGCCAGTCATCACAGGACGACCTCACTGGCCAGAAACGACCGACTAGTCGTCCCCTCGGACGACGCACCCGTGCGACCAAACCCAGGTGGACGAACGGTGCCTCCCTCTCGTCCGTTCAGCCATGATCAGAAAGCACCTTACTTGGACGACCTATTGAGAAGTATTATCCCTTCTCTCGAACAACCACCTCCTACCACCATTCCATCTGCTACCATCTCCCTGGACAACCTACCCAGGCAGCTACGTCTCCTTCGACTGGCTTCTCCGGCTGACGTGACGCGGAATGTGACGGTTGACCGGTCAAGGGCACAGAGTCAGGGCTTGGTGGCCGCGTCACGTGGTACACGTGACCTTACCGCGTCACGTGGTGGGCCTCGCCTGTGCCTCCTGACCCCGACTCTTAGGTCAACACCTTTAACTACGTACCACACCAAACAAGAACTCGGCCCACAAAATTCTTTGTAATATCAAATCTATTGGAAGATGAAGCCATAGATATTGTAAACTGCTGGGTATGAAAGGGCAGTTTAAAGTTCAGCAGGTCCTGGGTTCGACTCTCCAGCTGGCCAGGTGTCATTCTAGATGTCACTCACGATTTCGTCTTGGTGTCATTTCTCGTGTCATATACAGCTGTCATCCCTGATACCATTTCTGGTGTTATATATAGTGTTATTTCCGGTGTGATGATTAGTGTCATATATATTGTCATCCCTGATGTCATTAATAGTGTCATTCGTGGTGTCATATATAATGTCATCCCTGGTGTCATTTCTATAGTCATGCTCATGCATTGTGTCAAGCCTGGTGTTGCATCACCTGGGTGTAAGCCTCCTTCCCCAAGGGGTCGCCAGGTGACAGTGACCCTGTGAAGGACGGGGTGAAGGTGACGGTGTTACGGTGACGAGTGTGTGTGCAGGATGTGACGGAGTAATGGTCGAGGCGAGGGCAATGACCAGGGCTGCGGTATATCCTGCTATAATTCACGTATCTCTCTTATAATGTGCTCCTCATGCGATCATACACTCAGGGGAGCGTGTATGTGACGTTGGCAGGTGACGGTGACAAACACACACACACACACACACACGCACGGACACAACGGTCGGTAGAGACTGACGTCACATTGCCCACAGACGTCATGAGATTGGAACTCAAGACTTCCCTTCAAATCTCCAACATACTTTACTCTTCACGACCCACACCAGCCACCCACCTACCCACCCCAGATCATCTAGGGTCTTGTAGAGGGTGCTACAATCTGGCTGACAGACGTCTACGTCCAGGTGAGTAGGTCACGTCAGCGTTATACAACGTCAGCCGTGGAGTAGCGCCCAGAAGGCTGGGCTGCTGACGTTGTAATGCGAAGTTTGCGAGCAGGTAAAAGTGGCACGTGAAGGCGCAGGTACCTGGACCGTGGCCCAACCACACTACAGTTTTATATA
>JAYMFT010163406.1:0-12379 GCA_038088735.1 Panulirus argus | reverse complement strand
GGGATCCTCCCCACCTTTATCCATCCTCTTCCACTGGCCAGGGATCCTCGCCATCTTGATCCATCCTCTTCCAATGGCAAGGGATCCTCACCACCTTCATCCATCCTCTTCCACTGGCAAGGGATCCTCGCCATCTTGATCCATCCTCTTCCACTGGCAAGGGATCCTCACCATCTTGATCCATTCTATTCCACTGGCAAGGGATCCTCACCATCTTGATCCATCCTCTTCCACTGGAAAGGGATCTTCACCATCTTGATCCATCCTCTTCCACTGGCATGGGATCCTCACCATCTTGATCCATCCTCTTCCACTGGCAAGGGATCCTCGCCATCTTGATCCAACCTCTTCCACTGGCAAGGGATCCTCACCATCTTGATCCATCCTCTAACACTGGCAAGGGATCCTCACCCTCTTGATCCAACCTCTTCCACTGGCAAGGGATCCTCACCATCTTGATCCATCCTCTGCCACTACAACAGATCCTCATCATACTGATCCATCCTCTTCCACTGGCAAGGGATCCTCACCACCCTGATCCATCCTCTTCCACAGGTCACGGATCCTTAACACCTTGATCCATCCTCTTCCACAGGCAAGGGATCCTCACCATCTTGATCCATCCTCTTCCACTAGCAAAGGATCCTTACCATCTTGATCCATCCTCTTCCACTGGCAAGGGATCCTCACCATTTTGATCCATCCTTTTCCACAGGTCATGGATCCTCACTATCTTGATCCATCCTCTTCCAATGGCAAGGGATCCTCACCATCTTGATCCATTCTATTCCACTGGCAAGGGATCCTCACCATCTTGATCCATCCTCTTACACTGGCAAGGGATCCTCACCATCTTGATCCATCCTCTTCCACTGGCAAGGGATCCTCACCATCTTGATCCATCCTCTTCCACTGGCAAGGGATCCTCACCATCTTGATCTATCCTCTTCCACAGGTCACAGATCCTCACCACCTTGATCCATCCTCTTCCACTGGCAAGGGATCCTCACCATCTTGATCTATCCTCTTCCACTGGCAAGGGATCCTCACCATTCTGATCCATCCTCTTCCACTGGGAAGGGATCCTCACCACATTCATCCATCCTCTTCCACTGGCAAGGGATCCTCACCATCTTGATCCATCCTCTTCCACTGGCAAGAGATCCTCACCACACTGATCCATCCTCTTCCACAGGCAAGAGATACTCACCACCTTAATCCACCATCTTCCACAGGCCAGGGATTTTCACCATCCTGATCCATCCTCTTCCACTGGCAAGGGATCCACTCCACCTTGATCCATCCTCTTCCACAGACCAGGGATCCTCATCACCTTGATCCACTCTCCTCCATAGGCCAGGGATCCTCACCACCCTGATCCATACTCTTCCACAAGCTAGGGATCCTCACCACCTTGATCCATCCTCTTCCACAGGCCAGGGATCCTCATCACCTTAATACACTCTCTTCACAAGCCAGGGATCCTCACCATCTTGATCCATTCTCTTCCACATGAAAAGGATCCTCACCACCCTGATCCATCCTCTTCCATAGGTCAGGGATCCTACCACCTTGATCCATCCTCTTACACAGGCCAGGGATCCTCACCATCCTGATCCATCCTCTTCCACTGGCAAGGGATTCTCAACAATTTAGAGTATCAATTGAGCAGAATATTTGAAAAATACTGCAAAAACTCTAGTTCTGCAAATTTCTATCCTAATTCTCAGTTGTCGCTACTGCAAAACATCATTCTGTAGGGATTGTATGTATACAGTAATTTATGTCTGTCTTTATCCTTGATGCTTGTTCCCTTTGAGAACTCCCTCGAGGGGATGGCAACAGCAGAAGAGTCTCCATAATTTGTCAACTCCAGTGCGGCTTCTTAGCCTTAAGTGCCTCACCCCTAACAGGCCACTGGTTAAGGACAACTCTAGCACAGTATTTTCAGAGGCTCCTACCTAAAGTTCCCATTAACTACTATTACCTAATATGTATAATTAATGTTCCAACCTACTACTTCTACCTAATGCTTCCAGCTAATGTTCCTACCTACTAATTCTTTCAATTGCTCCTATCATTTTGCCACAAGGCAGGGCTAGCACATAGCACCCACCTCAGAAAAATCTAGATAAAGGAAGTAGTTGTGTGAGTCAAGTGTTATGCGTGACAAGGAGAGATTGTATGTTTGTGGACAGAATGCCAGAATGTCCAGATGTGGGTTAGGCTGCAAGAAAAGATAGCTACCTGGGTCTAAGGAGTGCAACTTACAACTACTGAAGTGCTGATTCACTATGTAGCTTTCACTGACCCTCCTGATACCCAGGCAGGTAGTATCAGAAGGATACCTTACTAGTCGGTGGCTGCCTATGAACTGCTATTTCAAAATAGGATATATATTCTAAATGTATACTATGGTTTTACCGTAATATTGTTTACATGTTCAAACCCATAACTCCTTACTTATGATTCCTTTCAAAGTCTGGGAAACTATTTTCAAGTTGTTTATAAAATGTATCTTACCTATTCACTGTGACTGGTACATATGTGGTCTCTCTGAATAATAAAGGTTCAATGCATATGGTACCTATATGTTTTCCATGTTCAAAACTCCCAGGTGGGAGTTCAGTAGGTAAATTTTGGTCACAGGAAGCATAATTGGCAACATTTATGGTACTGCCATGTGATGTGGGCATTTTTTTCAAAATGTACAAGTCATTGTGCTTGATCATGGGAGAGAGGACTATATAACAACAACAGACTGCTGCCACACCATCACCCAAACCTACTAATTTATCTTGCTGGATATGACTCACATCAACCAAGTATATAAACAGGTAAAGATGGATGTCCATTTAGTGAAGATAAGGGTACAGTGACTCTGGGGTAGATGGTGAGAGTGCACATGATCCACACACCACCACCAAAATAAACAGCTTGCGAGTGGTGGGAGCACTGGGATTGGAGCCAAAGGAGTGTAACTGGAAGGCAATGCCATTATTACTGAAAGATTATGTTTGACTCCTGAAATTCAGGAATAAATGCATTTTCACTGAAGACAACTCAAATGAACTTGAATTTGTTCTACAGTTTATTGACAGAGACATAATGAAAAACATTATGGAGAGAACAAAATACACACTCTTAGTATCTCTTGGAAACAATACCTCCATTTTCATCTTGGTATGATACCTCCATTTTCATCTTGGTGTAGCTTGGTTAAGTTGACCAACACAACTAAGGATGATATATATCCTATTCTCTATGTAATGATTCTTATGTCATGTATAAAAAGAAAGAGAATAAATGACTACTGGACAAAAGATGATGTGTACGAGGTGAGGATTTTTGGAATGCTAATGCTTTCTTTCCACTTTCTATAACTCGTGTGAGTTATTAAATTTGCTAATAATAAACAACATGTACAATGAGGTGATAAGAAGCAGCCAATTCCTGAACACATAAGCACAAAATTCCAGATAAAGTTCAAGCATTTTCATGATTTATGCATTGATGAGAGTTTAATGCTGTGGAAAAGTTGTCTGGCATATACTTTTCTGAACACACCACTATTTAAATGCATAGAATAAATCATGATTATCTTGAATATGATTTTTCTCATGAATATTTTTGCATCATGTTACATGTAAAGAGAAACATACATGACTATTGTACAATGGATGATGTGCACGAGACAAAAATTTTTGGAAAACCAAATGCCTCGTGACTGCTTTCCTCAACTGCAAGTTATTTACTTTGCTGACAATATTCAACTTGTACAAGGAGCAGAATAGTTTCAGAATATCCAGCCAATTCTTAAACATAAAAAAATTCCAGATGAAGTTCATGCCTTTTGAAGATTTATGCATAGATGAGAGTTTAATGCTATGGAGAGGCTGTTTGGAATATGCTCTCCCAAATGCAATACTATGCACGAATACAAAAATTACAAGTTTTTTCATACATATTCGCCATTTCATGCTTTAGCGGGGTAGCGTTAAGAACAGAGGACTGAGCCTTAGAGTGAAAATCCTCACTTGGCCACCTTCTCTGTTCTTTCTCTTAGAAAAGTAAAAACAGGAAGGGAGGATTTCCAGCCCCCTGCTCTCTCCCCTTTTAGTCACCATTTACAATACGCAAGGAATACGTGGGAATTATTCTTTCTTCCCTATCCCCAGGGGCATAAATTACAAGTATTTTGAATATTATTTTTCACAAGAATATCAAAACAGTTACTGATTTTAAGCTAATACTGTACTTTTACAAGAAAATCATGTGGAAACAAAAAATCCAGCTGCTACATCATACACCTAGCAGAGCTATCCATCCTTGAAAGCACACGTAATGATGGTGAGCGGACAGCCTGATCCAGCTGAGTCCTACATTATCACCATCAGAAGAGAACATGCTATTAATTTTCATTACAAAACATGCTTAATTACCAATTTTTTCCACTTTTGTAATTACTGTCACACAAGGGGTAGACCATAAAATTAACCAGCTGCAGTGAATTGGTTAACCTTACAAATTCAAATACGTTCACGTATAAGGAAATAACTTCAAAAGTATATTTCATCCACCACTATCACTCTGATAAATGTGCACAAGCTTTGGAGATGTTTCAGCACAACCCACTAAAAACCTGGGAGTAAATCCAATGTGTTAAGTGAGTTTCTGATGTGCATGTTTTCTCATTTTACCTATAACAAAAAACTGATTACTGATTCTTATGATTTATCATAACTAATAAAACTTTTCTTGTGATAATCAAAGATATTCAATGATATTGTTTTCACAACAGCAAAATTATGTCCCTAAGGTTACCAGCTATACTATTTAGATGTAGTGTTGTCAAGGTCATGTGGATACTGGCTACACTGCCTCCATTTTTGCCAGAAACACTTTTTCTCAACTCATCTTAGTTAAATCAGCATGGCAATGAACTTCCGAGGTAGCAGTTCCCACGTCAAGAGCATTTTGTCTGCTAAGGTGTCTATGGTGTAGTGGGTAGCATTATTAATCATGAGTCAGCAAGAACCCATCCAGAATCAGGTCTACATGGGATTGGAGGTACAATTGCAACTGGAGCGGCTTCATCCTGAGGGGGAAATTTGAAACATGCTACTGTTAATATCACAGTTGAACAAACAACAGCTCTCCCACAGGAACTCGAGGCAACAGCTTTTCCAGAGACGACTGTCCCAGTATTTTTTTTAGAAGCAAAAGTTTGGAGACTAAAGAAGCAAATGGATATCATGTCATCCAAATTGTGCACCATATCTAAAAGCCTCATAAATAATGTCCTCTTGCACCTTGACCATATGGTCTTTGACTTTTTTAAGAGACAAAGAGTGTTCTAAAACTAGTATGAGGGGACAATGTTATGGCTATAAAGAAAAGTTTTGCTCTGGCTACATATTACATGTCGTAAAGACTACAAATTTCTTTGTAATAAACTTGCCTTACCATCAAGTACATTACACAATTGGGTCAATAGAATTAGTATGAATGTAGCTGGAATACCTCCACACTACAGATATTGAAGAATAAATCAGAACAGATGAAGCCAAATGTCTCTGTAGGTACTAGCTGGTGGGCAGCCAATGACCAAGGGAGGTATATTACCTGTACTATCCACCTGGGTATTGGGAGGGTTAGTGACAGAAGCGTAGTGACCAAGAATTTTAGTAGTTATCAAGTTGCACTCTCTGACCCAGGTAACTGTCTTTTTTCTCTGCCTAGCCTGCACGTGGACTACTGGCATTCTGTCTATAAACATACAGTCTCTCCTTGTCTCACACAACACTTGACAACACTCAACTCCCACAGTTCATTCATAGTAACTCAAGATTTTCCTGCGGGTAGTGCCATGTGCAAGCCCTGCCTTTTGGCAATATGGTGAGAGCAACTGATAGCAGTAGCAGATAGGAGCATTAGGTAGAATCATAAGGAAGCCGTAGAATGTAGGAACATTAGGCATGAGCATTAGGTAGAAGTAATCAGTAGGAACACTTAGATGGGAGCCTCTGCAAACACTATGCTAGACTTGCCCTCTGCCAGTGGCCTGTCAAAGGGTGAGGCACCAAAGGATAAGAAGTGGCACTACAGTTCACTAGTTATGGAGACTCTAATGCTGTGGCCACCCCCTTGAGGAAATTCCAGAATGGAACAAGTATCAGAGATATAGGTAGGTAGATAGATCTTACTTAGCTTTCAGTGGTGGAAGAGCAGGTGTACATAAAATCACCTTCCACACAATCCAAAGACAAACCATCATCATCACTAATTCAGAATCATCTGCCTGGTCAACTAAATCTAGCTAAAAGCTGCAGAGTTACCTTCAAAGAAAACTCATGAGAGTGCTGTCACTGGCACTGCTACAGGATGCTGCCTTTGGGGAAAAATTATTGCACTCTGCCACCTCATTAACCACCCAGATCAGTGGGTGACCTTGAAACAAAGGCACAAAACAATCCATAAATTTTCATTTATGGGAGTTGTCCAGTATTAATAGAGGAAGTAAGGGGATAATGCTTTCTTGCTACATTTTGATGTTAATAAAACATAAGCAAAACTCAATAAAACATGTCAATAAAGATCATTAGTTTATTCTGTTTTCTGGGTGGTTGACCACTGTTTACTTGGTGTATTATCTTTACAAGTATGTAATTTTCTCTTTTCTTTAGAGTAAGCAAACTCTTACAAACCGATTGCACTATGCCTAGATATATAAAAACCACAAAAAATAATTACAGTAGATATTGTAAAGTATGGGAAGCTTGCTGATCACATCTCAAGTAAGAAGTTCTGTGCCACAATGCCAGCTTTGTCTGCTCCAAGAAACGTAAGTTTCCATGCTCATGGTTAAATACAGCAAATGTGATCATTAATGTAGTAGCACTGAATAATAGGCAATGGAGCTCTACCAACTTTGAACCAATCATATGAGGACATGTATTATATCTTATCAGTTAAAAAGATACACAATCCCAATTCAAAAATGCTAATTTCAAGAGCAAATTTCATGTTACTGAAATAAAATTTATTGTTATAAGAAACTGTGCAAAGAAAATGTAAACTGGAAAATATCACAATCAAAATTAAAAAACAAATGAGTGGGTATATCTTATGGAACCCACAAGTGGAGCTTCACTAACAAAAATAACTTTCACAATATATCTTAAAGTAAAAAATTTCTGCAGAAGTGAATAAAAATTGTTAATCATATAATATGATCATGATTAACTGTGATTAACTTTTTACCTAAAGAGAAAACTAATTTTACCTAAGTGAAAAAATACATAAAATAATCAGCAATTTACAATATAATGGTATTTTTCCCCATCCCATCCTTGAGTCTTGCCAATAGCCTAAAGTATGTGTTTGTAGTCCCTAACACAGAATAGCGCTCAATTCGATATGCATAATTCATTTACTTAAACATAAGCAACAGAAATTCATTAATATGCACTGTGATAACACATCATTCTAACGAGTACCTTAAGTCATTTCACTACTTCCTAAATCACCGACTGGTGAGGGATCATGTAAAGGGGAACCTTCATTAACAATACCACTGCCACTATCATCCAATGATAATGGATCACTCATGGAGGTTTCTTCATTTAAATGACTACTATCAGTGGTGTCAGCTAGTGAAGAATCACTTAGAGTGATGCTACAGCCTGCGGCAAATGAGTCACCATCTTCTGAGTGTTCAACTTTCAAATTAGTATTGCTTTCAGCCTGCTTCTCGGATATGAATACTCTCTTCATTGTAAGTTTTTTGTTAGTTTTGCAAACATACTTCAGCATCCTTGATGGTTTTTTACAAAATACAGGGTCACACTTTTTTACCCTTTTATCCTCCTCTTCAAAGAAAACAGCAGTCCCCATTGTGTGTTCATATTCACCAGAAAACACAAAGTTTTCTACCTGCAAAATGGGACGTTCTGAGTCTATGGCTAGTATCTTAAACTTCTCAAAAGAATCTTGTGCAAAAATCTCAGAGTCAATAACCCCATGTAACTCCACCATAATTAGAGTTTCCTCCTCTTCATATTCACTGTCAGACTCCACCATAATGGCAACCCTTCTGCTATCAGTTCTCATCAAGTAAATCAAGTCTATCAATGTCAGTGTTCATGGATTAGTTCTTAAACAGCACTTAGAAAATAGTAATCATCTATCGCTAACATATATAGTGAAGTATGTCTGACATATTCATTAAATACACTGTCATACAAAAGATCACTCTCCTGTAATCAACCACAAACTAATACATTTATTCTCTATGCTATATGCATAAAATTCTTAGTTTTTTCAATACTACATTTCTAAAATGGCTAAGTTAGGTTCCTCATTGGAATCAGTGTCCATGGCTTCTTCATCCCTGCCAGTAAATGACCGGAGCTTCTGGTTGATGCGTTCCAACTCCTGTGACTTGACAGAGCAATAGTTGAGGTAGACAATTTTCAGACCCATAATCACTGCCAATTTCTGACGGAGATTATATCGTGCTGAATGTTTTTTGTGTTTGATGGCTGTTTTAAATTGAACCTCCAGATCCTGTACCTAAATGTAAAATAAACAAAATACAGATTAGTTTACAATAAAGTTTACAAACTAAAGGCTTTATGCTTACTATTGCTGAAAAACAGAAAAACAATAACCAAGATTTATAATCGTCTATGGTACATAATTTTTTCTCACACATATATAAACATGTATGATCACTATTAAATAACTTTGATCCTCTTCATCTGGGGAGGAAAATTAACTCTAAACCTATACAAAAAAGGCACCACATAATCACCAGTATGGATTTTGTAGTGCTAAGTGTACTGGTAATCTTCTTTCTTGTGAGACTCACTTTGATTCTCCTCTCAAAAATTTTGGTGATACTTTTGTTGGCTTCAACATCTCCAAAGCATTTGATTAGGTGTGGCATAAGTCTCTGCTTTCCAAACTCCCTTCCTTTAGTTTTGATGCTTCTCTCTGTTCTCTAAAACATGGTTTCCTCTCTGGCTAACTGTGCCATTCTATACCAGTAGATGTTGATAAAGTGACTTCCTACCCTATCAACTGCGGTGTTCCTCAGGCTTCTAGTCATATCTCCTACTCTCTTCTTTCAGTAAATGATTTCTTCTTCTCCTAACACCTATTCACTCTTATACTGATGATTCAACTGTACATACTCACCTCTCTTTTCCTCCCCTCCTCCCTTTAATACTTATTCTCTTTCTTGTACTAATTGTATTTTCTCCCTCAATTCTGAACTGTACAACATTTCAGAGAGGGTAAGCATTAACCTTTTAAAATTTAATGGTGATAAATTCAATTTCTTCCAAATCAGTATCTAAGAATAATCTATTTCCCTCAGTTCAGTTTCAAAGTACCACAATTCAACCTTATAATAACATAAACATGTTGTGTATAAGCATATCCACCTCCAGGAAATGTCACATACTCACATCACAGTCTACTTCCCAAAAGCAGGGAGTGTTGTACAGGTGCAGTGATTAGTTTTTTTGTGGGCAGCTATTTCATATCTACAGAGATTTTTTGCCCCCAAGTATGGAATACTGCTCATGCATCTGGGGTGGCTCATCCTTCACTTCTTTGTCAACTAGAGTGTAGTCAAAAGGCTTCTGTCTCATCACTTCTACTGGCATCACTTATCAACCTTCCCTCTCATTCTGCAGTGATGTTACTGCTCTCTCTCTAATCTATTGGTATTAATTTGGCCATTGTTCTCGTGGACTACATGCATGTCTTCTCCCCATAGGTTTGGACCTACGGCATATGTTTGGCTGTTGCTTCCTACAGTTTCTGTGTGGAGATTGGTTACTTAAGGACTGTCTATTATGATATATCCTTCACTCGAATAGCAAAGCTGTCTCCTTTATTTTGTTTTACCCTCACCATATAATCCTTCTTCCTTTAAGAGTCGGTATACAAACACTTGCAGAGCCAAGATTAATTCTACTTTCTTATTCTTACTTTTTTCTTTCACCAGAGATGGCCTTGATTGAGGCATGTTTTGCCAGCGCCATGTCGCTCACGCGTGAAATGGTGAGCATGCATGAAAAAATATTTAACAAAGCAGGTGTCTGTATTACTGATTTGTGGGTAATGATATTCAATGTATATACGGATTATGGTGAGATACCTGAGGACTGGCAGAAAGTATGTATAGTGCCACAGTTTAAAGGCAAAGGAGGATAAAGGCATGTTCAAACTACTGAGGTATAAGTTTGTTGAATATACCTGGTTAGTTGCATGGGAGGGTATTGACAAAGGGTGAAGGTATGTACATAGCATCAGACTGGGGAGGAGCAGCATGGTTTTAGAAGTGGTAGAGGATATGTGGATCAAGTGTATGCTTTAAATAATGTGTGAGAAATATTTGGAAAAACAGATGGATTCGTATGTGGCATTTATGGATCTGGAAGAGGTATATGATAGGGTTGATAGAGATGCTTTGTAGATCTTAAGAATACATGATTTGGGAGGTAAGCTGCTAGATGCAGAGAAAAGTTTTTATCAATAGTGTAAGGCTTGTGAATGAGAAGGAAGAGAGGAAAGTGAATGGTTTCAAGTGGAAGTTGGTCTGTGGCAGAGGTGTGTGATGTCATTATAGCTGTTAATTTCTTTATGGATAGGGTGGTAAGCAGGGTTAAATGTGAGTCTTGGAGAAAGGGGTAAGTATGCAACAACTGTGGGGGATGAGAGGGAATGGGTGAGTCAGCTGTTTTTTTTTCTGATGATACAGCAATGGTGGCAGATTCGAGTGAGAAACTGCAGGAGTTAGAGACTGATTTTGGAAGAGTGTGGGAAAGGAGAAAGTTGAGAGTGAATGTGAATAAAAGCAAAGTTATTAAGTTCTGCAGAGTTGAGGGACAAGTTAGTTGGGGTGTAAGTTTGCATGGAGAGAAATTAGAGGAAGTGAAGTGTTTTAGATATCTGGGAGTGGAAATGGTCACAAATAGAACAATGGAAGTGGAAGTGAGTCACAGGGTGGGGGACAGAGTGAAGTTTCTGGGAGCACTGAAGAATATGTGGAAAGAGAGAATGTTATCTGGGAGGGCCAAAAAGGGCATGTTTGAAGGAATAGTAGTCCTCATAATATCATCTGGATGCGAGGCATGGGCTATAGATAGGGTTGTGTGAAGGAGGGTGGATGTGTTGGAAATGAAATGTCTGAGGACAAACAATCAATGGTGTGATGTGGTTTGATCAAGAAAATAATGAAAGGGTAAGAAATGTGAGGCAATAAAAAGAGTGTGGTTGACATAGCAGAAGAGGGTGTGTTGATATGGTGTGGACATATGGAGAGAATGAGGAAGGAAAGGTTGACAAAGAGGATACAAGTGTTAGAAGTGGAGGGAACAAAGAAATCTGGGAAAACAAGTTGGAGATTGGGAAGGATGGAGTGAAAAAAAACTTTGTTCTCATGGCCAGGTGCAAAAGCACTAATAATCATCCATCTCTCACTATCCACTTTCATTCGTACCCACAGCAGTGTAGAATTCACTTCCTTATACTCTTTCACATACTCCCACAACTCCTGCTTCGGGAATAATGCGACTCCTTCCTTGGCTGTTGTCCTCTAACCAACCTCTAACTTTATTCCTATGACATTTCCAAAACATTCTTCCCCTTTACCCTTGGGCTTAGTTTCAATATGAGACAGAACATACAGGTTTCTTTCCTAACACATATCACCTGCCTCTCTTCTTATCTTGGTTAAATGCACATATATTTAATGATGCTAGTCTGAGCCTTTGAGGAGGATGAGCACTCCCTGCTTGGCTCCGGTTATGTCTTTAAGAAAGTGACATCCACACATAGAAACACAAGTATGTGTAATGTCCCTGAGGACTGGGGAGAAAGAGTGCTGCTTACATATTCCCTGCATGTCGCAGAAGGCAACTAAGAGGAACAGAAGCAGGGCGCTGGAAACCCTCCCTTCTTGTATTACTTTTCAAAAAAGGAACAGAACAAGGAGCCAAGAGAGAAATTTTCCCTCTAAGCTTAGTCATCTGTTCTTGTTGCTACCTTGCTCACACGGGAAACGGTGAGCATGCATAAAAAAAATTTTATATATATATATATATTATCCCTAGGGATAGGGGAGAAAGAATACTTCCCACATACTCCCTGCATGTCATAAAAGGCAACTAAAAGGGAAGGGAGTAAGGGGCTGGAAATCCTCCCCTCCTGTTTTTACTTTTCCAAAAGAAAGAACAGAGAAGGGGGCCGAGTGAGGACTTTCCCTCTAAGGTTCAGTCCTTTGTTCTTAATGCTACCTTGCTTAAAAAAAAAAAAAAAAAAAAAAAAAAAAAAAAAAAAAAACCCCATTTCCCGCGTTACCGAG
>JAYMFT010163395.1:0-12379 GCA_038088735.1 Panulirus argus | reverse complement strand
ATGTGTGTATGCGGGGGGATGGGTTTTTCTTCGTCTGTTTCCTGGTGCTACCTCGCTGACGCGGGAAACAGCGATCACGTATAATAAATAAAATAAATACTTATGAAAACATAAAATTTATCCCAACAAGGAAATACAGTAAACAAAAGTGCATTTGCTTTACCTCAACTTTGCTTGCCATTCCACTTAGCTGAGGTTTTTTTGGGTCATATTCTTCTTCATCAGAATCCACCTGCAAAAATACATTGCACAGTATAAATAAGCAGGTAAACACAATGCAGGAGGTGTCTTATGCTAACAGTTACTTACAGTCCTTGTACATTAGACAGCTTACAATCACCCAATTGTCATTAATTGGCAAGATCTAATTCATGTGACATGTTGGTTCATGTAATCTTCTACTGAACTCCATCTTCCTGTAGTTCAGTTCTAGCACAATAAATTGTACACTTCTGTTTTAAGGCAAAAGCTTCTGTTACAGACAGAAGTCCCCATGAAGGCCAAACCTTGAAAGCAAAAAAGGAATTAAATATAAGGAAAAAGGAAGTCTGGAAAGTGAAACACTTGCCTCTTAGGGGGTATTTGTTAAATCAATCATGACAACATACAGTTCTATTGTTTACAGCAACAATATAATGTGACAAAGAAGTTTGCAAAATATTTCATACCACAACTAATGGTGATGAGACAAAGGCAGCCAGCTTTCAAGTGCAGGAACTGGTAAAGTAAAAAAAAAAAATGTAGCATTAGGACTCAACCCTCTCCACTAAGTATTGTACATGGAGCCTGACTTCAAAAGTGAGACAAAACTTTAATTAGCTCAAAATTTACCTGACTGTGTGGTCTCTTTAACACAGCTCCAACTGCTGAAACCACTCGGCCTGTGACAGAGCGGCTCGAACCCTCTCTGGCAGACTCTTCTCGACTTTGTGTTCCTTCTCTTGTTGATACCTCCTGGTTTAACCCATCATGATTTGATTCAACTTGCCTTGACATAAGTGGTCTTACTCGTGCCTAGAAACAAAGAAAATATATGTTGATGATTTAATCTCCATATATCCAAAGTTCACAATATAAAAAAACCAGCTGTATGGGACTCTGCATCCAAAGAATTTAACCATCCACAATTCATATCAAGTATATATGTATATTTGGCATATGAAAAGTAAGAACTTGGAGAATAAAACAGTCTTAAAATATGTGCCAAGAGAGATCAAACAGATGCCAAAATGACAAGAGCAGCCAGAGAAATCATTAAATTACAGATATATATTCATGCCAAGCTTAAAAAAAAAAAAAAAAAAAAAAAAAAAAAAAAAAAAAAAAAATCCAGGACACTTTAAAGAAAAGGCAAAATATCACTGATTGCAAACACAAATGGTTACACATGAATTTTTTTCTTAAATTGAAATCTATGCTAAAAAAAAAGGCATCTATTGTACAGCATGAAGATGGCAAGCAAAAGGCAGACAATTCCAACAAAAGGGGGATGACCAAAGATTTTCATGCTGAAGTAACTTGGTCCCATAGCCCATTTCAATTTCTATCTAACTAAACCTGGATCTATAAAGAAAAAATTTACTAATGTAGACAGGTCACTAATTGGAAGCCAAGGTCGATATTTATGAATTATTTTCACAATTTTATTGTTTAATAAACTATCATCATCCTGTTTATTTCTAATTCCTCAAAGTGGAACAATCTCAAATAACCTCTTAAATCATCCACATGCATCCACAGTCCATGCCCAGTGTTTCAGTGAAAGATGAGCTTCAAGACTGATGAAAGGGCTTCTTACTTTTTTACTTTGCACATTAAGTTGATTCAAAAGATAACAATATCTCCAGTCACATTAGCTCTATCCACTAAAAGCTCCCTTTGTATATGATCCACAGTAAGCCTCTAGCATCTTTATCTTAACCATCCCTTGCTCTAATTATTTTTCAAGCTGGATCTACCCATCATGCCTTTGACTATAATACCATGTATATTCTTGACGAACCAAGCATCTCCCATAAGTTTTACATGGTCATACCATCCTAAAATACCTTCATCCATATGTCTTTCTAAAGTCTTTCTTCACACTACATATCATTCATTCTCTACTCTATCTATCTTCCTAAAACCAAATATGCTACTAATCATGATATCTATGCCTTATCTCTTCAGGGTAACCTAGCTTATAAAAACCCAGTAATCAGTCCTAATAATCAAGAGTGACAATTACAAGTGAACATCAAATGCTTCCAAAGGTCTATCAAGAACTTTCAAAACCCTTTATCAATCATTATAAGTACCTTTAAATTCTGCAACATTTTCTCCATGGACAGAACGAAGGTGAATATCAAATATCTAACAACTTAGCCCTTGCTCTATTTTTATCCTAAATCAATACTGAAGTAGTTCAAGGAAATATACTCCTAATTGTATTGTTGTCACACCTTTTATAATCACGTCTTAACAAGAATTGCTGGATGTCATTACAACTAATTCCTGGCATTACAATTTTCGTGAATGGTATCAAGGACTTTGGCTGAATTGAATTACGGATTAAAAAGTCTGCCAAGACTTGCTGGTATCAAATTCCAGTTATTTTGGCCATGGAGAAAAAAAAAATAAAAATCATTAGCTGACCTGGGACCATACTCTAATCCTGAAGTCTAGCCAAAAACCTGCATCTCTGGGATCCACCTATTAAAAGAAAGGTCAAATAGTTGAATGCCTTATGATACCTAAGGTTACAAAGTCGTATCTAGTCATCCTAAAGTGTCTACATCCTCATCATCCATAATCTCTGATGTAAACTCTCTTCCTGAGAGTTAGTTTCCAATCTCATGTTTGTGGAATTCCTTTTCAAATCTCTTTATTTAGTACTACTCACAATGAGCAATCAGGCTGATGAATAGTATCATTTTTTAGGCCACTTGGACCAGGCTATCTCTCTTTCCAGGCAAGTAAAGGACAACTGATTTTTATGTTTGGTATTGACTCTTCATTATCACGAATGACAAAATAAGCTTCATTAGCCAGGCTAAAATCATTGGAACAAGATCTTTTTCTTTTGTCAGCAGATTTACAATCTAAATAGCCCCCCTCTGGGATAAAAGTAATATAATATAATCCAAACTCAGAGTTTAGCCATGCAAACAAGCCTGGCCTTAATATTGTTTTCAATGTGTCACCCTCAAAATCTCCAAAGAAATTCCCAGAGATGCCTTCATCATAAAACAATGTGGTCTTTGTATTTCCTAAACTCGAGAATTTATAGAAAGAGCAGCAGCTGCTCCAATGCCTCTATTTTCCTCAGTATTTCTGAACTAATAGATAAAAAACTCACAGTTACTTGGGAAATACATGGATTCACTACAATATATGCATAGATTTATTTCAAGACCTGTGAGGCCTCTGTATCCTCTAAACCCAATAATCAACAGAAAGAGCAGCAGCAGCTCTAAGATCTCTGTTCTCCTCATTTTCTTAACCAATATATTGAAACACTCACAGTTACTTGAGAAATATAAGTAATTCACTACACAAGGAGCATATTTCAAGATTTATAAGGCTTCTGTATCTTTTGCCTAGGGAATTAAATAGTGGTGAACAAGTACAGAAAGGTATGCTAATGGGTATTTGTCATTCTTTAAGATCACAACACTGTACGTGCAGTTTACATAAACACAACAAAATCACATTTTAGGAACGTAGCTAACCTCTAACTTTTTGCCTGGTGAGCTTGATGATGAAGGCAATACACACACAGATCTGTGAGCAGAAGATATTGCACTGGAGACTGCCCGTGCCATGCCAGTGTTTGTTCCACCACTTGATTCTAAGCGAGGAGGAAAGCTGGATTCCTCGCGCAAATTAATCACACGTCTTCCACCTGATGTTGTGCTACCAAGTCGATCCAACACTGAAAGCTGAAAAATTTAATTTCCTACTTTAAAATTCAAAGGCGTTCTGACTTATAACAAAGTTATATCAGCAAGCAGGATCTAAACTGCTGAAGACATTTCTTGATGAAACACAAGAAGACAAAGGTGTAAGTTATTGGTATAATTCAGCATCTATATCAGTATATCAATATTCTTAGACTTTTTCCCTCTCTCTCTCTCTTTCACTCTCTTTTTCTTTTCAATATAGCAATATTAATAAAATATCCTCACATCTCACATACACTTGCATATAATCATTCACTACATCATTCCATCTTACCTTTATAATATTCTAAAAACAAACTTTCTATCCCGTTACCTTACTCAAAAAAAGCTCTTTTGGTAACGTTCTAGTTATGTCGACATATATCTATTCTAAAACATGACTTAAAAATTTTCTCTGTTTTTAGATTATCTTATTATTCTTCAAGTCTTAAACTTTCCAACCCCAATAATCCAAACATGACAATTTTTTTGTTTTATCAACACCTGTCCTCAGAATAGAAGTTACTTCTTAAGCATGACAGGTCCAGTAATATGATGAACTGGTATTTGCATTGTTGCAGAGATTACTGGCATCTACAGAGACAAAAAGAATGTCACTCATAAATTTCTTGGGAGTGTATTTCAGCTGGGTGTATGTCTGGTGGGGTAGTATTTAAAAGTGGGTTAGGAAAGTAACTTTTTAGTTTCCTTCTAGTCAACTAATATGTACGTGTTTTTCTAATGTCATGTTTGTTGGCAGATGGGGCATCTGTCAGTAGGGTTGTTTGAGTGAGAATGGTTGTTGATTATGGTGTGGTCTGGGTGGGAGGAGTCTAGTGTTGTTGCAAATTATTGGGTACTATGCATAAAGAAGTGAGAATGTATTTGCCTGCAAGTGGTTACATTGCAAGTGAGAAGTCATCTTTGGATAAGCTGTGTCACTGGCAGTTGACACAGAGGAATAGCCTGATTGAGGACCTTCTCATTCCAACGGAATCTATCATTTCCCTACTCCAGCGTGCAATGGAACCTCGATGCTGCAGGAGCAGGGTTATCTATATTAAGACTTAGGACTCCAGTGGTGTAGCGGTTAGTGTTCCTGACTGTGAAACATTCACGGGACAACCAGGGTCAAGCGCATAGGTTAATGGGATGGCCTTGATTAAGGCCTCAGCTGTTTGTGCTGTCTCAGCTAAAAATAAGAAAACTGCCCATGTATGTCTCCTGTGTCAAAGAAGGTGAGAGGGAGTGTCTATGGTGTGTTCGGGACAAGGTGTAATGTAGCATGACAGTCATAATGAATGGTATGATGAAAAGAAAGGAGTGAGACACTTCGTGTAAGTTGTGGTGCGGCAAAGCAGCAGATGGAAACGCAGTCAAGTTTTTCAAGGAGGTAAGTCAGCCTGTTCAATGTCTCCATGGCCCAGGGAGAAGAGAGGGGGTTTCCCAGTGAAGGTATGTGCATGTCATGGTTGTGTGATGATACCATGGCTGTCTAATCTGTTCTGCAGCAATGGGGTTGAGAAAGGATCATATAGGTTTAAAACAGGGAGGACCTGGAGAAGTGAAGTGCTTTAAAGACATGGGAATGAATGCAGCAGCGGATGAAAACATGGAGGTTAAAGTGAGTTATTCTTTGGAAGATGGAACTGAGATCCTGGGTATTTTATGAAAAGCTAAATGTTTTGCAAAGACAAAGATGAGTATGTTTGAGAAAGTGATGTAGTCCCAGCAGTGCTGCATGGATATGAGTCTTGGGCCTTAAATAGAAAGGAAAGGAAGAGGATGGATGTGCTTTGAAATGAAATGCCTAAGGACAATACTGTACTTGGAGTGAGGTGAGACAGGAAATTAGGTTAAATTAATTTCTCTCACTCTGTCACCCAATCTGCTTTTACTCGAGGATGTGAGTATACATATCTAACCAGCCATACTACTCTAAACAAAACATCATAACTGAGAAGGTGAGGTGATGTTAAAACTAACAAATTCAGCCTAATATCAAATTTCAAGCCAGAGTCAACATACAGTACTTAGATACTTCATTCAGATCCAACAACCATATAATTCAAATCCTTTTTATTAACCTGCTGAATAAGACATTGTACCAGCACATCAAATATACTTGAATTCAACTAGAATTATGCCCTAGAGTTTGAAACTCATAACTTTAGAGGAAATCTCATGGAAAGTAATGTCCAAATGAGGTACAATGAAAGATATATCTTCTTGCATTGTACAATATGTATTTGAATATCTACTGAAAATTTATGGTGCATAATCATGCAGGAAAAAAAATTAAATAAAAATTGCATAGCATGTGCAACAGAAAAAAGTATGAATAAGTCTAATAAAACTGTGTAACACTTATATACAGTGGAAAAGATATAACTTTATCAAGTATTATATAACAATACCTTCTCTCTCGGTTGATCAGATTTTGTGGGTATTAACGTCCCCAGTCTTTCTTTAGCAGAAAGGCGAGTAACGACAGGCTCAGGTTTGGATTTACCCTTCTGTCTGAGTTCCACCTTTGGATCTATTTTTGTCTCACTTTTCACTTCTTCTTGTGTATCTAATTTGGGAGCCACAACCTTCTGTCTCAGTTCAACTTTGCTTTTTTTTGGTGCAGGTTCCTCTTCTAATTCTAGACCCAACTCATCTGAAATTTTTTAAAACACTGTATGATAAGAGGTGAAATGTGGATTGCTGAATCTGAAGATGTTAATTCATTACAAATAAATGAATGATCTAGTTGGGCTTTATATAGCCACATTAATAACATACCCATGAAACCCTTTAAGCATTCCTAGCTTAACTGGACAGCTATTTGAAAAAGCATCCTATTTCTGCTTTGTCACATTGCATGGACCATTCACCTTAGCAAGGCATTAGAGTCTATGTAATACTAAATGTACACAGACCCAAGTTTTCATGTCAGAAGGAGAAACAAAATTAGAAACCACTCAGATCTTTGTGAACATATTAAGTCTCCTTTTCCAGAACAGAAACAATAAGATACTACTGGTACTAATTCTGTTCAACTATATCTTGAGGAACAATTGGATTACTTTGCACTACAAACTTTTTTTAAACAAGGTCAAGGCAGTTTAAATGTATACTTGTTCATTTTACTTCAGTAAGTCAAACTACATGAGAGGAATAGTAATGAAATTGGAAGCACAAATCTTAGCAAAGCTGACAAATTCAAAAAATCATTTGGCTAGTTATATCAGATACCAAAATATACATCATATCTCATAAATCTTGAAATCAAGCCTTGCCTCATGTCTCATGCCAAAACTTCAAACTGCTGATGATATAAATAACAACAAAGGATATCGAACGTTACATACCAATGTCTGCTCTTAGAACCAACATATCTTCAACTATGTCTTCCTCCTCCTCATCCCTCTTTTGTTCCCCACTCCCTGCAGCCTCTGCTCGAAATATGTCTGCAGAAGAAACTTTTCCTCTTATTTGTGGCTTCATCTTTCTTGAATCTTTTTCTGAAGTTGTGTCTGTTTGAGATACACTAACAACTGATGTTTTTTCTGTGGAACTTGGTTCCTCTCTGAGAGAAATTTTGTTCTTTTCCTTGCTCTCTTTTTCCTTTTCCTTCACTGTGTCTCTTGACCTTACTAGTTTTACTGGTTCAGCAACTTTCTTCTCCTTTGTAGATTTGTCTTGAGAATCAGGAGAGTCAGATTTTTTAAGCTTCTTTTCCTTTCTTTCAACTTTTCTTTCACTTGATTTTCTTTTTCTTTCTGCTTTCTCTCTCTCTTTTACTTTCCTCTTTTCTTCATCCCTAAACCTTTTCATTTCTTCAGCTTTCTCCCGTTTCTTCTCTTCATCCCGTTCTTTCTTCTTCTCTTCTTCTCTCTCTTTTCTTTTTTCTTCCTCTACATCCTTCTTCTTTGATTCCTCTTGTTGTGGTGCTGCAACTGATGATAGAAAAAAGGAAAAATGTAACTTTAATGACAGAAAACATAAAAGAATAAACTCCATTAAAATTCAGTCCAATGCAAGTACTACAGTAAACAAAACTTCACCAAAATTCAAGTACTATCCATATACACACCACCAAAGTGTTCTTTCTCCCTCACATCCTCTCTCTTGCATTCAGTTTCAACTACATATATCTTACTGGCAGTAATCACAATTTTCATAATTCACCTTCATTTTTTGCATTGTCCTTACCTTTATTCTGCCCTTTCTAAATAAGAACAGTACTTTCAGTTTTCAATGATATTTACCAGTTTAAGATACTTTTACAAACACAAAACTTGAACTGATGGCTTGCAGCTCCATATGTCCTGCATGTGCTGATGAATGGGAAATCCCATAGAATGTACCAGAGGCTGAAAAACATAAAACATTTTCTCCAACTCTTACAAACTTTACCCTTGGTACCTACTAATCATCCCACAGACTTGTCTAAAACAATCTCATTCCTTACATATTTTTCTCTTCTACTTTTAGTTACCTCCTTCAAAAACAGTTTGTTATTCTCTTATTAATTCTAATTCATATTTTATCCTAATAACCTCATTTGCTTTCCTTTATATCTACCATCCTTGAAGACTTTATAATCTACAATTTTTGCCCTCTATCAAAGACTGATTTCTAGGAAATTCAGCTTCTTCCAAAATTAATTTTTATTCTCCAACTTTCTTAACTTTACTTTCCAGCATTCCTCTTTCCACAATCTATATGTGCAGTGAATCACCTCCCTGGCAGCCTTTATTAAAATGCAATCTTAAACTGTCTTCAGATCACCTTAGTCTCATCTCATATTATTAAATTTTACAGGTAGTATAATCAAAGCCTTACTTTACTCAACAAAAATATCAGTATCATGAGTCTATATCCATAAGACAAGAAATATCAGTATCATGAGTCTATATCCATAAGACAAGAAGCAATTCTATAGAGTAATATAATTAACTAAAATTCCAAACAGTTACCAGCACCAAAAGTTACTGTAAACAAACTAAGATAAACATTTGTTATAAATTCTTACCTTGTAAGAGTGCAGCAGCATTTAACTTTTGCAAAACATGATGCAACCAAGATGTGAATCGCTCTGTGTTGTGGCCCAAAAATAAACTTAAGTCATCATCCATCTGGTCTTTTGTCTTCTTATTTGCTACTAGCACCATTATATAGTCTGGTAATTCCTCATCTGGAAAGGTGAGCAAGGACCTTATTAAACCTTTAATTCTAATGATTAAATGTTCATGACACACTTTGAAGGAATATACTCCCAATTCATGAAATGAATATTATCAATTTAAAGTACTTTAAAAATGCATCCCTCAAAAAAAATATTATAGAGATATATACTTTTCTAAACAAATGAGCAACTATATCCACATATCCCCCACTACAATCTGCACTTTCATCTAATCTTTGGTCTCCACTCATCCTGCTTCATACTGTGATTCCATCCGTATTTTGTTCCTTACATGAACAAAAATTAACCTGACCCTTGTGTTACAATTTGTAAAGGTTGGAAAACAAGAAGGAGCCAAGCAAGAAGTGCTCATCCTCCTTGAAGGTTTAAGCTGAGGAGTCTGAATGTGTGTGAATATAACTAAGAGGAGAAAAAGGGAGAGATAAGTACTATGCTTGAGGATAAGAACCCAAATGTTCTTGTGCTAAGTGAGCAAAGCTCAAGGTTAAGGGGGAAAGAATGGTTTGGGAATGTGTGAGGGCAAGAAATACGGAAGAAGTAGCATTTCTCTTGAAGGAGAAGTTTTGAGAATGTATGAAAAAGTATAAGGAAGTTAGCCCTAGAATGAAATGAGTAAAATTAAAAATCAAAAGTGGGTTAAAAGAGATGAGTAATTATTAGTGACTTATGCACTTGGAAGCAAGAAGATGAAGGAAGGGTAGCAAGCGTTTAGGGAGGAGGTGAGTAAGTGTATCATCAGTTTTGATGGGAGAGATCAGGTATAAGTGATGGGTGATTTGAATGAAAGAATGGGCATTGTGGAAGCTGGGGGTTTAAGTGAGGGGCATGGAGTATATCATGATTTGAATGAAAACATTAACAGCCTGCAGAGTTGTGTTATAAAAAAGGACTGGTGATTTGGAATAACTGGTCTATAAAGAGGGACATACGGATATAAGTATAAGTAGGAAAGTAGAGATAGTAAGCAAGCATTACTAGACCATGTACTAAATGATTGGTGTGCAAAAGAGAGACTCTTGGATGTGAATGTGCTGAGAGAGGCAGCCTCTGAGATGTCCGACCATTTCCTGGTGGAGGCAGGGGTAAAGTGAGTGAACCTGGAAAAGAGGCTTGTGTGAGGAGATACTGGGAAATATTGAGTGCAGAGTGGTAAAAGGTAAGAGTAAATGAAGTGAGAGGAGTGGATGAGGAATGGGAGGTATTTAGGGTGGTTAAACTGCTAGTGAAAGAGAAAAGACAGGGGTATGGGCATTACTTGCTGGGAAGGAGTGTCAGTGATTGGGATATAAACAAGGGATATCAAAAGGAAGTCAAGGGAAAGGTGCAAGGGCTGAAGGCACAAGGGAATTGGGGTAAGCAAACATCAGCATAGTTCAAGGAGAACATGAAATGCTTCGGAAGGTTAATAGTACAAGAAAATCAAGAAAACAAGTGGGAATATTGGTGAAAGGGGCAAATGGGAAAGCAGTAACTGGCTGAGATGAAGTGTGGCTAAGCAGCTGGAATGGACAGTATTGCAGTTGAACTTGTTAAGGAGGTAACTGTTTTACTCACTGGTTAATTGAGATCTTTTACAGTATGTACGGTCATGAAGAAGTGCCTAAGAATTGGCAGAATGCCTGTATAGTGTATCTGTATAAAGGCAAGGGGGACAAAAGTAGGCATTCAAATTACATTGCTAATGCACAAAACAGCAAACAAGTATGAGAGGATAGCGCCAGGAAACAGACAAAGAAAAAACCCATCCCTCGCATACACACATATATACATACATGCACACATATGCACCGTACATATATATACATACATATCAACATATACATATATACATACATACACACATGTACATATTTAGACTTGCTCATTATTGTTTTACAATTCCAGGACCCCTTTAATGGGTCCTCTATAGGAACAAGAAAATGGACTGCTTTTAGAGAATGAATATCCATGATAAAGTTATGCATACTCATTTCTGTCCTTTGATGATGACAGTCTTACTGAAGAAGACATCTTGCTCATGAGGTAACCACTTGCGATTGGTCATGTACATGTTTAAATACTTATTACCGTTTCCTGTGTTTGCAAGGTTGCTCCTGGAACAGACCACATTCACTCTTATCTATTCTCCAGTGTAATGCACTGAAACCACAGCTTTCTATCCACAACCAAGCCTCACATACTTTTCCGTGGTTTTCCCCAGCTGCTTTCATATGCCCTTGTTCAGTCAATGCATTGACAGCAAGTTGATGAAAAAAGGCCTCATCCGCTCACTCTCGGTCTCTATCTGTCATGTGTAATGCACTGAAACCACAGTTCCCTATCCACATCCAGGCCCCACAGACCTTTCCATGGTTTATCCCTGACGATTCACATGCCCAGGTTCAGTCCATTGACAGCACATCGACCCCAGTACACCACACTGTTCCAGTTCACTCTATTCTATGCACGCCTTTCGCCCTCCTGCATGTTTAGGCCCCAATCGCTCAAATCTTTTTTACTCCATCCTTCCATCTCCAAAAATATATATAATTCTACCTCCGTATTCCCTGTGTGTCGTAGAAGGCGACTAAAAGGGGAGGAAGCAGGGGGATGGAAATCCTCCCCTCCAGTGTTTACTTTTCCAAAAGGAGGAACAGAGAAGGGGGCCAAGTGAGGATTTTTCCTCTGAGGCCTAGTCCTCTGTTTTTGGCGCTACCTTGCTGATGCGGGAAATGGCGAATATGTGTAAAATGTTATTTTTTTTTTTCCCCCATACATATTCACCATTTCACACTTTAGCAAGGTAGCGTTAAGAACAGAGGACTAAACCTTAGAGGGAAAATCCTCACTTGGCCCTTTTCTCTGTTCTTTCTTTTGGAAAAGTAAAAACAGGAGGGGAGGATTTCCAGCCCCCCCTCCTCACCACCACCACCACCACTTCCTCCCCTTTTAGTCACCTTTTATGACACACAGGGAATACATGGAAGTATTCTTTCTCCCCTATCCCCAGGGATATAATATATATATATCCCCTGGAGATAGGGGTGTAAGAATACTTCCCCCATATTCTGTGCATGTCGTAGAAGGCGAGTAAAAGGGGTGGGAGCGTGGGGCTGGAAACCCTCCCCTTGTATTTTCAATTTCTAAAAAGGGAGACAGAAGAGGGAGCCAGGCAGGGAGTGCTCATCCTCCTCGAAGGCTCAGAGTGGGGTGTCTGAATGTGTGTGGATGTAACCAAGATGAGAAGAAAGGAGAGATAGGTAGTATGTTTGAGGAAAGAAAC
>JAYMFT010163384.1:0-12379 GCA_038088735.1 Panulirus argus | reverse complement strand
CTCTTTATATATATATATATATATATATATATATATATATATATATATATATATATAAACAAAAACAATTAAATACAGGTATCTGAATACAACGAGAGAACACAAATAAAATAACTAGGTGCACATGATATTAGACAAAACCATCTGCTTTCCTATACCTCAACAGGTTACAGCCTCAACAATAAATTGTAAAAATACACAGGAAGAACAAAAAATCCTGAGGGGAAATCACACTTAAAATGAATCTTATAAAACTAACTAAATCTATGGAAGGAATGTATCCTTGTGACCCTCTCAGTTTAAGACTGTTTACAACAAACGGGCAAAAGGTAGGAGTGACGATGTACGAGTTTATCGCGGTGTACAGTGACTGTGGGCTGTGTCGATAAGCCCAGGACTCCTTACACGCCGGCCGAGGCTGGTGCCGCCCGCTCAGCCCGGCTGAACACAACCCACCCACCACCACCTGTCGTCATGGGTGCAATTCACGGAGGTTTATAACATGAAATTCCTCTCTAGTCGACCACAGGAGCACCACTACCCTTGGTAAGTAATGCGGCGACGGAAACCTGCGTCATCTGGGAAGCTTATCTATTCACTCGGAAATTTACGCGTGGAAGGGCGGCCAGAGGTGTCCCTTAGTGGAGAAGGGCAGCCAGAGGTATTCCTTGGTGGGGTAAGGAAGCTGGAGGTGTTCCTTAGTGGGGTAGGGCGGCCAGAGGTATTCCTTGGTGGGGTAGAGAAGCTGGAGGTGTTCCTTGGTGGGGTAGGGCGACTTGAGGTGTTACTTGGTGGGGTAAGGCGGCTAGAAGTGTTCCCTTGTGGGGTAGGAGCGGCGAGAGGTGTTCCTTGGCGGGACAAGGCGGCCAAATGTGTTCCTTGGTGGGGTAAGGCGGCTAGAGGTGGGGTGGGGTCCCTTCACTACCATCACTATTCACAAAACTGTTATATCAAAACTTGTGTATTTTCCTTTCTTTCACTTCTACTTGAAGTCCAGGGGTTAAGGTTAACCTGAAACATCACTGAAAGGTCTGAATTAACACGAACCGCACCGCTCGTGGTGTGACACACGACATGCATTATAATATTCCTCAGCCTCCCGCTCCCGGAAAGTGGACCGCCCGTGCGCCATGTGTACCTGGTGACAGCAAAGGCCCCAGGTTCGATCCCTCGAAGAACCAAATGCAAAGTCACCATAGAATCCGATCAGGTCTTCAGGTCACACAAGTGAAGCCCGAATTTACGAGTAACGAGAGCTAGGCGTTCATGACTTAAGTCTCTTGCATTCGACCCTTGGGTATGGCGGTATAAATTTCAACTTAGCCCTTAATGAGTGGGACAGGTCAAAGGCCAGGCACCTTGTGCACAAGGGTCACAACGTCATGGACGAGTGTCGTATCGTCGAGCTCAACGGCAAGGAGTCATGCTCCAGGAATGATATCAGACAATGTTTAACCTTGAGCGTAGGGGTCGAGCACACGGTGTTCGACAGAATTCAGCTGACCGTTCACTGACAGTGTTTCAGGCACCCTAAGACTAATAGTAACAGAGTCTAGTGGGTTTCTTAGGATAAGCAAAGAACAAAACATTGCCCTAAGACAATAATAATAAAAAAGTTATAATTTTGGATGTAGGATTATGGTAAAATAATCAATTCAATTTATAAACAAAACTCGTGTGCTAGACAAAAATTTTCTTCCTTTTTGAAGACACATGCAACTTTTAGGGGAAAAAAAACTCATGAAATTTCAACGTAATACATAATAATTACGTAAATTATGTTTCCATGACATTCAGAAAACTTACTTTAAATCTAAATCACAGTCTGAGGGAAATATGCTTACTGAAAGAAGAATGTTATATTTTCTTTTTGTTCTTGGCAATCTACATAATAAACCATCGGCAAAATATTAGACCCTATTTCCGATTCTATTGGCCTGTAAAATATAAGCAACTCTGTGTCCCTAGATATCAACATATGCTCTCAGAATTATACTCTCAATATAAAAATCATAAAATTATAGTTGAAGTAGGATTGCAAAATACTTTATGGCTAACATTCTTATACTTTCTCCACTAAGCGAGCATCGAACCACCGCCCTGTGAGACGAAAGGTGAAACTATGCCAGCATAGTCACATAAGCTATTAATATGCCACTGATGTACGCGAGTTAAGATGTTTTTTTCATATGTATACACCACATCTAGAGGAGGAGCGAATAATAAATAATGGAGGCAGTTTCCTAAGGGTGATAGCCCAGTACTGTATCTTCACACTTTTGAGGAATTTCTGCACTAAGGCACAAAAACAATCTTTACATCAGTGGACGAAAGGTTTCAGAATGATCACCGGTTAACTTTAAGGGGTTAGTATGCTCTCAGATTTTTCGTCCTTATGTCATATTATGTAACTCTGAAAGTGTAATGATAGTTTTTGTCCTATGTGTACTTTCTTGTGGTAGTGCAGTACTGCGGTCCCACCATACCCAACCAAGATAACATGTTTATGGCTATATCTGCCAGACCTTTGTAATGGTAGCAATACTTGTCTTAGCCGACCTGACTGTAATATCAGTGTAACTGCCTGTTTCTACTTTATGGGGACGGAATTTTTCACTTTTCACTCGTGGGGCTCCATCTCTTGAACTTTCTTTACTGCACACAATTCTTTACACTACTGTATGTTGTATGCATTACTATTTCCTGTCACTTCTTTTCATTCATTCACTATCTTCTTTTTTTTTTTTACTGTAAAAGGACTTTCCTCTACTTCTATTTACAAATTTTATGCTAAATTTTACGTTATGTCCTATGGTCGTTCTAATCACACAACTTTATAAGAAATTTTCTTCGTCTACGTGATCAGTCTATCTAAAAATTTGAAGGTTATGATTAAGTCATCCCACTTCTTCTCTCCTCCATGGTGGGCGAATTTAAGGACTATCCTTTCCCTGTGAGTCAGTTCTCTTAATTCTGGTACCATCTCTGTTGCCTCCCTTTAAACCTTCTCCACTAGCTCTCTGTGCTTCTTTAAGTGTGGTAAACAAACTTAAATAAGAATACACTAATTCTGGTCTTATGTAGGATGTGAACAGCTTACTGACTATTTATTTATCCATGAAACTTGAGTGCAGTTTTTAATTTGCCAGCAGACAGTTGTCTCCTTTACTTTTCTTCTACGGTGAGTTTATGGCAATAGTTGAAGTACAATGACGACTCTTAAGTCTCTCTCATACAAAGATTCTCGTAACTTAATTCGATCCGGTCAATAAACGTACTGAGGCCTTTTTTTTCAGTTCCTTATTTTCATTACTCGGGGCGAATTTCATTACCCATATATCAGACTAACTTTAAGGTTTATCTAAGTCCCCTTGTAAGTAGATGCAACATTCCTTACACTATTTAATTCTCTAATGACCTTGGCATCATCCATAAATATATTCAAGGTAAGAGTTCAGTCCTGGCAAGTCATTTGCATAGACTTAGTCCTAGGACTAAACCTTGGAGCAAGCAACTATAGTGACCCCAACCCATTTCGAGAATGGTCCTCTAACAGCATCCTTTGTTCTTATCCACTACGATAATTTTCCGTCCACTGAAGGAATCTCTCTATTACTCCTGCCAGAGGGTCCACCTTCTCTACCTCCCTAATCTTATGACACTGTGCTAAATGCTTTCAGCTTATATCCTAGGTTCCTTTTCTGTTTCTTTTTTCATTTTACCCAAGATGGCCCCTGACTGGGGCATGTCTTTACTAACACCATGTCGGTCACTTTACTAAGGCCAGTCCTCCTCTTACTGTCTTGTCTTTCCCTCTTATTTGTAAGTTTTCTCTCTACTAATTCAACTCTTTCCACTGATATCTGCATTTTTATACATTACTTTCAATACGACGTTCTCTTCAAATAACATTCCTGACTTCTAACGAGCTGGCGTGACTGACTTCAACTTTCAAGCTTTTATTTATTCATTCATTTAATTTTTGACTGTATTAATTTCCTCGCTCATCCTTCGCCAGGTTTATCGCCTCTAATGATTACCCTGCTGAATTAATTCTTGACTGCACGTTCTTTTTTTTTAAGCCCGCTTCAGCACCTCCCACTTAACTCGATACTGAACGTAAGCATTACTGATCGTCCGTTCTTGACTATATCTACCAGTCCTCTTTCTTTTTCTCAATTCAGGAACTGCATCTGGTATGCTTGTAGCCCCTAAAAGTATTTCAGTCTACATTTATTCTTTCCTCTCCGTTTCCTCTTTGGCTGGAATATGGTTTTCTTCCTTAAAAAAATCATGGTAGTATGATGTTTAGAATAAAAATTGCGTAACGTGATTGGCTGCAATATATTTTCTGCGAGGTAACAAATATGGCGACGGTGAAAATATTGGGTTAATTAATGAGCGTAAGTAAAACACTTGTACTGTCGCCTTACTTGATAACAAAGGATAACATGCAATGTTCTAAATCACGCCTTGTAGCTTTTAGTCTATAATCTAAACATTACACAACCACTGTAGAACAACATTATTCAATAACCAAAGCTTGTGTCGTTGCCAAGCGAAGCTCGTAATATACCTTGGCTAAAAAAAAAAAAAAAAGCCTAGCTTGGTTCTCGCTTTACACTGAATGAGCCCAGTTTTTACTATTAGTCTAGATGTGATAGATGATAGCCTCATCTAGAATTCCCCCCCAAAAAAAAAACTTTATTTGCTTAAGCTGCTCGATGTTCAAACCCAAACTTATGAACAAAAAAATAAAGAATCGAACCGGAAAATTTTTAAAGGCTGTCAGGAAGGCAAGTTTGTGAGCAAAGTTGCCAATTAGTTCTTTATTCTAATGCACTTCTTTGGAGATTGCTTTTATTCTCATACACATTTATATTTACATAGTCACAGTAATTCACAATATCTCCGTAATATTTTTTATATTTTTTACAAAGAATGACCAATAAAAAATTCTGCAAGTTATACTTTGTGCATCTCATTAGTATACTGGTTTTGAACTCTCTACCATTTCACGTCCATTGTTCTTAATTTTCCTCAAAGTGAGGGGATACATCTAAGAACAAATGCACTCAGGTGCCCCATTGGAAGCACCTCCCTCCCTTCACCAGAACAATAAGCTAGAATGAGAATGGCTTGGCTCCTTGATAACTGTTGCTGTTGCGTGTGTGTCACTGTGTTTGTGTAGAGAATTCTACACTAATAGGGCTCCATCTCTTGAACTTTCCTTAGCTATGCATAGATTATGTCATCAAGTAAGGCTCGTGCGTAGTGCGGGATAACTGAGGGTTAAGATTATAAGTTAAATGTTAAGTGTTATGTGTAAAATGGAGGGAGGATACGTTTGTGGACTGAACGGCGGTAACCTGCGTGTATGTAATCAAGAGAGAAAAAAACAACAATCTGGGCTGGGAATGGGAACTTAGCCACAGTGGTGATGACTCACTGCACCATCCCCCGTAAGCCCTCCCGATACCCAGGCAGTAGAACCTTCTCCCTGCTCGGTGGTTGCCTGCCACCTGTGTATGAACGTCGCGCTAGTAGCTTCCTGACTTCATGATGCTTAAGCGTAAAACCTATATGCATTCTTTCCAAGTAGTTGGTTTTGTAAGAGACAAAAATCTTCTAACAATAAATTATTTATCAGGTAGAGCTTTTTACTCAAAACTTTCAACCTGGCCATTATCATACGAACAGTGATACAAGTAACAAGAAAGCAGGCAACACCATAAGGCTCTTAATGTTTTGCATCCCCTATACATCTCCACCTTCCTCGCCAACCACACCAGCAACAGACCTCTCCCAAAATCCAGGCCATACATCGGTGTAAAGCTGGCCACAAGGCCATAAACATAATGATCACAATCATATTCCATCTAAGACAAATTCCTCCACAAAAGATTTTACGACCTGTCAGCTCCCGTTATAATGACAGTAGAAAAACATGAAGCCACGAGGCGAATCTACCAGTCAGCCTATCCTGTCAACTCAGCGCGCGGCAGAGGAGCCCTCCGTTTGTCAATGATAAGTGTTCTAACGTTTTCATTAACTCAGCCAGTCACACACTCATCCTTGAGTGTCACTACGACAGATGCAAACCGGTCGATATAGTTTTCTCAAACTTGCAATACACAAACAAATACCTAGATTTAACATTAATGACCCAATATAAAACTTCATAACAAAAGATACATCCATCCTCTCCACTCCTACTATGTATTCCTCAGGTCTGGGAGAAGGTTAACTCTGCCTACTCAACGCACGGACAGGTATAAGAAATCGTTTGTACCAAAGAGTATCGTACTTTTCAACCACTTAGAATAGTAATTGTGTGATACCTTAGATAATATGTAACAGTAATCATTCTTGTGATTCTTTGTTTTCTTAGTTTGAGATGTTGTAGTAGAAATTTGTACCACTTCAATATGGAGCTCTGGCCAAAAAGAATTTGTTTGTAAACCTTGCTATGCTGCAAATTGACAGTAAAGTTATCTATCTATCTATCTATCTATCTATCTATCAAAAAACAAAAATTGTCGTTTAGCATTACACCAACAGACTCACTTCCCCTGCACGTTGGAGGGGGGGGGGGAGGACGGATGTGGTTATATTTAATGTCTGTTAACAGCTGACACTCAGGCCAGAGTCCGTAACATACGTCTAGAAGATTAAAAAGAATCTAATCTAATATCATTTAATATTGTACCAATAACTGGCGTGACCGCGAGCAGCCGTATGATCATTACTGCCGTGTTTAGGTGAGACTACAGACACTGCCAAACGTAGCAGGATACCACTAGCTACAGCAGACTACAGCCAGGGCAGCTGTATCCCGTCACAGTCACAGGTAAAACAACAAAAAAGGCGTCCGGTGATGAAGGTATTTCCCGCGGTGCTGGAGATACAGGCCCTACGAGAAGTTTCACAGTGTTAGGGTTGGGTTGAGTAATGCTTCGTTCTCTCACGTGTGACACCAGGCCTCCACCTGTCGTCTGTCACGTACACACATGCACGTCACGGTCACGCTTGTATACCGTCCGTGACGTCTACCGTTGCCCAGTTTGACCCAACACCACTAACACATTAATTCTACAACACGTTTTTAATTTTGTTTGTCATTACAATGTGCTCATGGTTCGATCATAACCTCCAAGTATTGGCGTACATTACATGTCTACTTTCAAATTAATAAATGGAGTCCGATACTCTGCTGCATCTAATTCCAAGATTATCCTCATTTTTTAGAAATACACTTAAAACACTAACAATGGTAATGGGCGCTGCTGACGAACAGCTGTTCAGACATGCGTGAATGTTCTTGAAGATGTAGCTGTGGTAAGGCCCATCCCGGTCTGAGGCCAGACTCCAGTGACCAAGGCTAGCTTCAAGTTCAAGGTCTGGCCACTGACTTGGTCAATGACTCAGTGCCGGGTGTGGGTGGTGGTGGGGGAGACGACCCTCCACCACCACCACCCACCCTCCACCAACTTCCGGTCACATTACTCCAGTTGGGACACATGTCTTATCCTGGTATATCCTACAGTCCTGTTCTCTTGGGATTCACTCTGATGTAGGAAAATCATTTTACCCCTCAAATCAACTCACTCAGAAGACACTTATAAATCATTCTCCCTCATTCCGGGACGTAACATGAGCCCAGGCTCCCATCCGTCATATCTCACAAGGCGCCGGACTAAAGCACTTCCCTCGAAGACAATATGCCATTATAGTCTACAGAATAATATCCGGATTATTTTTCTTTTGCCAGTATAGTCTGCAAGCAGTGAACTTCATGTCAAGAAACACGTCAAGGCTGCAGTGTTCTGGGAAGTGAATATAAACCAAGGATATTGAGGAGCGTTTTGCGTTTCTGTTGGGGTCACGAACGATGGCACGAGCACGTACGGCGGACATGGACCAGGCTCCGTCACACTGGCTACAGTTGGCTCATCCTGCCTCCCAACGGCTGAGTGTGGCGGTAGGAGGATCCCGTTAGCTATGGTGGTATGGGGGATCCAGCTGTTTGTACTAGTACAAAGTGATCAAACCGGCTGTGGTGGTATGAAAGCATACAGCTGGTTGTAGTGATATAGGGGATCCAGCTGGCAGGGGTGGTGTTAAAGGATGCAGCTGGACCTGGTGTGAAAGGTCCAACTGGATGTGGCGGTACAGAGGGATCCAGCTGGCTGTGGTGGTATGAAGGGAAGCAGACGAGTGTGGTTGTTCAAGGGGATCCACCTAGTTGTGATGGTACGGAGAAATCCAACTTACTGTGGTGGTGTTAAAGGATGCAGCTAGCTGTGGCTGTGGCAGGATGCAAGTAGCTGTGGTTGTGGCAGGATGCAGCAAGCTGTGGTTGTGGCAGGATGCAGCAAGCTATGGTGGTGTGAAAGGATGCAGCTGGCTGTGGTGATATGGAGGGATCCAGACGGTTGTGGAGGTGTGTGGAGGGTGGGGTGGGTAGGGGTAGAGGGATCCAGCTGGCTGTGAAGGCGTGGAGACCCAGGTACGTGGTTAAGCCAGTGTTGGGTTGAGGGGACTGGGGCCCCTCGCGCTCAGGCGAGGCAAAGCAAGCTTGCCATCAACCAACCGTCTCTCCACACAAAGGCTGCCTGGAAAGGATATCTCCTAACACAGGGAGGACGCACTGGTTTCTCTTATCTCTGTTGCACCTCAGAAATAGTCTTTAACACGGCAGAAATACACTGCATTCACAGAGCCTGGATGAAACAACATATCGGATAAAAGGATACGTATCACTAGACAAGCATGAAGTTCAGCGTTAAGAGAATAAGGATGACTTCAACGCGCTTTTGGACTCACCTGTCTCAATCAGCTGTTACGTGAGCTGGATCCACGGGCTGTAGTTACTGTTACAAGCCGGGGGGGGGGGGGTGTTCCCTTACCACACAGAAATCACTCTTATCACTCACTGAATCGATTACATAAATCTTGCATAAAACTTCCAGGTAAACACTGGGTATGATCTCGAGAGGAACTTAAATGGTTACAATGAATACCGAGAAACACAAGGCACTAGCGAGGTGGCGGGAGCCTGCGCTCAAACGTGTTGCGAGGTTGCGCGCCAGGAGACGACTGAACTGGCTGGCGCTGCCTGAGCTCCTCTGGCCGACCACGAGGGCGCCTTACCCACCCCGCCCCACAATACCCGAGGATCCCCCACTCTGGGAGACTTTAACGAATATTCCCGCCTGATGCAATCACCTGCGACAAGGGATGTGACGTCAACAAAGTGGATTTCCTTAATGATTCTTCATCTGTTTAGCTACTCTACAATACTGATCTTGCTGCAGGATACAGCGAAGTGCTTGAAGAGCGGTATGTAATCCTACACAAGAAGGAGGACATGGCACACGGCAGTGCTGACGTGCAAAACGTCAGAACACAAAACTGCAGCCTTATCTCTCGCCTTCCTGCAGGATTGTACCAGATCAACGGATCAAGATGAGTAAGATATCAATGACTGGACATCCCACACCTCTTCCACGCAGTAGCGTCGGCCGCTGACTGATCATCCATGAGTATGTCACTGAGACGAGTTCTCGAAGTAACTTTCCCAAAAACTATGCCTTATTCATACTTCGGATCCTACGACAGAAACATAGAAGAGAGAGAGAGAGAGAGAGAGAGAGAGAGAGTACTTACCTAGTATCCGCGATGAGAATTTGCCTTGAGGCACGGCAAGAGCGCCAAAAATGAGGAAACGAACCAAATGTCTATAACAATTACACACGTACATTTCTATCCCTGAATGACCGCGCTAGCACAGATGCTTACGCCACGCCGAACCTTATGAGTAAAATATCACGGAAGTGATCAAACACCTGCGTCTTAACAGACTTCCACGGAAAGAGTCTGGGAAAACTCAAGAAACAAAGATTTCCTGAGAGTAGCTGAGGTGGCAAACTCTAACCGTGGAAGGCGAACAGACTACCTCAGTCCACAACCGTCTGCTGGCGGCTGGGGGAGGGGGGGGGGGAAGGGTTAACGGATTTAGGGGAGGCTGAGAGCATCAGGAGCTCGGGAGGCTACCGGGCCACGTGCTGCTGCCTCCCCCAGGCTATGTGCTGCTGCTGTCTCCCCCAGGCCACGTGCTACTTGCCTCTCCCAAGGCACGTGCTACTTGCCTCTCCCCGGCCACGTGCTCCTTGCCTCCCCCACGCCACATGGTTTTCCTCCCCCAGGCCCCGTGTTGCTGCCTCCCCCAGGCCATATACTGCTGCCTCCCCAAGGCCACGCGTTGCTGCCTCCCCCAGGCCACGTGCTGCTGCCTCCCCCAGGCCATGTGAACCTTCCCTTATTAGTGGGTAGACTACGTGACTCCCGAGGTCTATCAGGTCTGGCGGTTACGAAATTAATAATAATAATAATAATAATAATAATAATAATAATAATAATAATTCTTGTTCCGTGAACGGGTAAATCTCAAGTCTGTTTATCATAATCTGTTTTATAACATCGTGTAATGTCAAATTACACTGAACATTCCGCAGTAAACAATCTTGTTATATCAAGGATGTGGTAATGGCTTCACCCGCCACAACACGGATTTGATTTGTGCCTGTATCGATACAACGTCTAATCTATTGCACACCCCGGGCTGGACACCACCAGTCCCACACACATACATGGGTGACCAGGGGAACGCAGATTATCCTACTATCCCCTGTATAGTGAGGATGGCAGGAGATCCTCGCCTTGCCTTACTCTCACATAATTGTGTGAATCCATTTTCTTCTTCATTAATCAAAAAATGAGTTTCGTGTTTGACCATCTGGGTTTTTAACAGGCAAAATATTAGCTCGGGACTGGTACACCTGAACACACTCAAACACGGAAGAATGTCCATGTGTGAGAACATATGTATGACCACAGGTGCAACCTGGCAGTGCGGCCACACCTCTTGTGTCAGCAACAGCAGCTTGGAAGAGCTCCGAACTCACACCATTCCCACAAAGCGAAAATTTACTCATCATGGTGTTGAATGTGGCCGTCAGCCTTGTCAGCTCTGTCAGCCGTAGCGATCCTACGATTGGGTCAGGTGAAGCGATCGACGACGACAAAGTTCAAGTCGGGAGGCGTCAGGCCCAGCTGGTCATCACGTAGCATTAGCTAGACGTCTTTCCAAGAGTTGCCACACCGTGTTTTGATTATATTGCAGGTCACATCCTGCTCAGCTTAGCTCCAGCAGACGCCTGACACCTGTTGATCAGCCACAGGGTATCAGGAGAGGCGACTAATGACATCACAACATCGGCATAACTCTCCTTATCAACACACGTATTTGCAACAAAGACGAAATAAACTGTCACTATACACCTTAAACAGGCCGGGAGGGAGTATGCCCGCCTGGTGGATCCCATCAGACGGCCTGACCATCTCTCAGGAAGTGCTTCCTCCAGAGCCATAAACCCCCTAATGGACACAACAAAGAACAACTGCGATGGGCACAAGATAGACTCGTGCTCATATGTCTGTTGGTAAAAAAATAAAAAAATCCAGTATTTCAAAGTCAAATAGCACTGAGTGGTTAAGCATTCTCTTTTAATTATGATAAATTATTTCTTTGTCTGGATACGTCTTTTTTCCAATCACAAATATGTAAACCCTAAACACGTACACTGAGACGCAAATATAAAATCTTACAAATCTATACAAGTACACACACCCATCGAGTACACACACAAACACACACAGGCTACAACAATAACAACTGACATACCAGAGACCTGAGTGAGCGGAGGCCTCCCGCTGGGTCCTGTCTTAGGAGGCGGAGTGGCTGGGGGGGGGGGGTAGAGCACTCTGTCTTCCTTGCTATAGCAGCAGGGAACACCACCTGCTGGTGTCCTGCGGTGCTGTACGCGGGGGCTTCCACGTGGTGGTCCCGTATATGAGGGCCTCCACGTGGTGGTCCCACATGTAGGGGACTCTGCGTGGTGCTCCTGCACGTGAGGGCCTCCACGTGGTCGTCCTAAACAAGGAAGCCTTCAGGTGGTGGTTTACCGCACGTAGGGGCCTCCACGTGGTGGTGGTTTTGCTGCACGTGCAGGCCTACACGTGGTGGTGGTCCTGCACGTGACGTGTCTCACTACACAGATGGAGAGTGAGGACAGAGGAGGTTTTGGGAGAAACAAAGCCTTAGTGGAATACACTGTAAAGTACATCTTAAATGCACGTGCGTCACTATACGTCACACAACTGCGGATGACTCACTGCACAGTAATGCATGATGTTGTTGAGCGCATAGGTTCGAATCCTGGCTGCAGCAGTCGGTCCACAGGCAACCCCGCTGTTCATTTACCCTCTAGAGGTTGATCGATAAAATGGGTTCCTGGCTTAGGCTAGGATATATATA
>JAYMFT010163373.1:0-12379 GCA_038088735.1 Panulirus argus | reverse complement strand
TTCTTTTGGAAACGTGAAAACAGGAGGGGAGGATTTCCAGCCCCCCGCTCCCATATATATATATATATATATATATAAGGCTTGGGGGAGAAAGAATACTTCCCACGTATTCCTTGCGTGTCATAAAAGGCAACTAAAAGAGGAGGGAGCAGGGGACTGGAAATAATCCCCTCTTGTTTTCACTTTTCCAAAAGGAGGAACAGAGAAGGGGGCTAAGTGAAGATTTTCCATCTAAGGCTCAGTCCTCTGTTCTTAATGCTAACTTGCTAATGCGGGAAATGGTGAATATGTGTGAAAAAAAATATATATACACACACATACCAAAACCATGATATTTCTTTATTCAGAATTCAGGAAAAATTCAATACTCCACTATTTTGGTTTCTGTCGAAATACCTAACAAAATTTATGGTAAAAGGTAGAAAAATAACGAACTGTAACACAAATTTGGCATCCCACATCTTGTAGCACAGTGAAATGTCATTTATCAGGCCAGTGCTATACGATTCTTGCTGTACATTACTATAGCTTTAGCTCATAGCAGTGTTAAATGAAATACAGGACACATTAAGTCTACCACAGTATAAGTACCTGTGCAGTGTAAGTGTATAAAGTCCAAGGTGTAAATGTCTGTACAGTAGTGTTAAGTAAATTACATAAATGGACAAAGAGATTATAGTGTTTCGTAGAAATAAGGATTAAGAAGTCTGAAGATGAGTATGATAAAATTTGTCTCTAAATCTGGTCTGGTCTTCCTCATAACACAAGTCATCACTTAAGTCTACATCATGGTAAGTCATGTAATACTATTTGTATTTTTGAGAAGTTTGTGATGATCATGAATTGTTTATGAATCAGTGAGCATACTTTATGAAAAATTTTGAATCATTATTTATATTTGCAATGTTCAGTAACCCTGACACTCCAGTATTTCAATTAGGAAAGAGTTGCCAAAGATAGCAAATTTGCAAGGTTGTCCTAATATACATATATCTATAATTATGTATTATGTATGTATGTATATATCGGATTTCACCTGCTTGAGGTTATAACATGAGTGAAAAGTCACCATCAGTGAGGCTGGACCACCAATGCTTGTTGAAAAGGTGTACAGTCTTGTCTGTAAGCTAAAATGCTCCAAAAGAGTTTATCATTTTTGTTTCTGATTGAAGCAAAGCCAGAAAACTTCAGGAGCCCCATTATAGGGATCCTGGGGTTATGCATTATAATAATAATAATAATAATGTAATATATATATATATATATATATATATATATATATATATATATATATGCACACCATCCATACATGTGCATACAATTGTATTCATTTTCCAGCTTTGAATTTCTTGTCACTTGTTTCAATGTACATTATCAAGTATTAACCACAACATACAATTTTTCAACAGACTTTAAATAACTTGTTACAATAGATGTTATGGGTATAGAGATGAGAACGGTGCAGCCTTTGTAATGAACCACTCCCATTTCACAAGCCCACTCCATCATGCCAACATAGTTATTATGTAAGTGCAAAATATAATGTCATGCATATAAAGAACATCAAGGTAATGCAGTTTATTTGATAACCTTGTTGTAATTATTGTCTTGAAATGACAATATTGCACTATCCCTAAGTTTCTTCAATAACACATTTTTATGTGTTTACAAAAACATGTCTAAATTTTTAATTGAAATTTTTTTTACACAGGTATTTAATTACAAGTATAATGTCAAGTAATAATTACTTCTCAAGTGATACCCATTTTTCAATGTTTTTCAGTATTTCCTATAAGAAGCCTGGATCAAGTGGTTGGGGCATGAAAGCAATGCCATTCATTATATGATATTTGAGAGCTTTCATTTAGAGGTGTAAACTTTATTTCATTCTCACCACTGGACACAGTTTTCATGTAATATAAAGCATTTCAAGAAATACAGACCTCACCATATTTGCTGATGATACTATCATGCCTCATCTCTACCACAAGCTGTTTAAGGAAATGTTCATACTGCAAAACTTAGCTACAGGTTTCCACTATAAATCTGACACAACTTTGGTCTCACTGCCTTACCCATAATGTATTTAAACTGATTTATAATACTTGTGTGACACCATTGTTGTTAATTTCTTCCATTTCTTCCTCTTCCTCTTCCTCCTCCTCCTCTTCATCTCCCTCACCATCATCTTCTTGATGTTCATGTACTTGGTTCACAAAAGCCTCTAGAAATCTGAAAAGATAACTCAATAAATATCACAATATTAAGCAAACACTACATTTATTATTTACTGCATAACTAACAGGAATAAATGTTTTTTCAGACAAGTTTATGATGGTATGATACAAAAAATTCCTAGTTATGTACATATCTGCATTTCCTGAGTACTCATCAGCCTAATTCACCCCAATCTGACCTGTCACTCTCCTAAATTTAATGGAAAAGTTTTTACTCATTGTCTCCACATTAGATACATAAAAATTTAATAGCTCACACCACCTATGAATATCTTGTTCTTTTATTAAAGGGGAAAAAGTGATTACTGCATTCCGAAGTGCGTCCATATATTAACTTCACCAATCATTATGTTGATTGGAATGGAGTTAATGAAAACAGATATGGAAAGACAGTTATAGCATTCCAACACATCTGTTCCATCTACCCAAACCTACTTCACCAGTTACCTTAAAACATATCTAATGTTCTGTAAAGCAGTTTTCCTTGTACTTCATGAGGATGACTCCTTTTCATTACTTAATGTTTTTCTAGTATTTACAGGGGCTCCTTGTTTAACAAGTTAGGTGCATTCCTTTAAAGTGTACTTTAGTGAACTTCTCTACACAAATCCAACTTTACCACAGACTTAATATTACACAAAGGGGATATGTTCCTGGAGAATATTTCAGGATAAATTTTCTCATATATGCTATTCTGTGTGTTAATTAAATACATTAAAGATTATCAACATAGAGAAAAATAAGGTACTTTACAGATATGATAAGAACTTTGTCCACTACCAAAAACTACCGACACAGCCAGTGATATGCCAAGAGATAATTTTTTCTCTTTCATGTCATTGGCACAGCTGCTAGATGCTGGACATCCTAACCCTCTCTTAGACTACTTATTTCAATTTTGTTTAGTAAACTTTATTTTTGAACTCCACTATGGAAAGAATAAAAAAATTATGCCATATACTGAATACAGTTATAGATTAGGACAGATCAAACACAAGGAAACTGTCAGAGCTGCAAAGATAATTGACCTGGTACTGAGAAATTTCAAGCCAAGAGAAGAAAGTCCAATAATGGTATTATTGGCAGCACTTTTTCTATCAAGAATGGAATACTACTGTGTGTGAATGTCACCATAAAGAGCTATAGTAATTGCTAAGCTGGTGAAACCTCAAAGGTCATTTACCATCTAAACTGATTCAGTAAAACATCTGAATAAGTGGGACATGAAAATCTACAATTGTGCTCATCCCAAGGTAGAAATATGATAAACATGAAATACACTTGGAAAATCAGCAATCAAAATTAATTGTTAGAATGACAGATACAATAAGATATGAAAATAAAGTCCAGTGCAGAGCAAACACGCTGTAGGCTGAGGTTAGATAGCATAAATGTTTGGCCCATGTCTCTTCAACTTGTGACTGCCATACAAAGAATGTGAGAGGACCCACAGACTTTTGAAAATAGAACTGGACAATTTCCTTCACTGTTGCATAGTTGCAAGACTACATAGTGCATGGTAGCTGAACAACTGCATTATCAATCTAATTGGAAATCTGGCTGCAGATTGAGCTGCAGCAATAGAAGGTAGACCCTGAAACCAGTATAAAATTGATCTGCTCAGTGCCATGAATCAAGTCAAGTACAAATATGAAAATTCTTCATCTTTACTTCCTGATGATACATACTTTACCTTGCTAGCTTTTCACTAAGCCTGATGATGCTAACTACTTCACTGATCTTTAACTAAACTTCATGAGTGGAAATTAAATGTACATTCTAAAAAAGCCATAAATGTAACCTGAGCTCTACAATTCTATAAGTAAATTTATCAATTAATACAGTAACATATAAAAACCAAAGGGGGAGGGGTAGCAATTTCAATGGTCCTTTTTTTCAATCTTCTAAGTCCATACTCATATCTTATACCAATACAATTATTTCTGATAACTAGTTCCGAAAACATCACGGTGGAAATTTGACATGATAAAGTGTCATTCTACAAATAATGATAAAACTAACATCCTTCTTGCTCTTCCCCCTTTTTCTGGAGTTCCAACCTTAGAAGTGCCAAAAGGAACAATTCAGTATAGGGCCTTTAACATGATAATGACCATTTCAGCATGCACACAACAAGTATTACCCTGCTAAACCAATATCTCACAGGCTGAGAGTGCACTGCACTAATGCTGTTCAAATACCATTCGAGTGATGACGATTAAATGATTCATGATAACCATCGACATTATTTACTTACTTGTATGGTTTCTCATCTCCACGCATGTCACAAACAGTGTTTGTGAGTGCCATAATATAGTGTTTTGCCAATGTCAGTGTCTCAATCTTGCTCAGCCGCCTGTCCATCTTGACATGTGGGATGACTTCACGTAGCTCCTGAAAAATCACAGTACTGTAACACAAATATTTTTTTTCTAACAAAAGCAAAATCAGTTCCATAAACCTGCCCATATCTGTACTCAAAGCTAGCAGTACATTCTAAAAATTTTTGTAGAACATAGTAAGCAAATACCAATGCCCATTCATTTGTAACCTCTTCATTTCTCACCTTTTTCTTCCAACTTGTCTTTGTCCAACATAAACATATTCAGTTGTTCTCTTAAAACTTTCACATATTCATTTCCAAGGGACTTATACTAATCTGAAACTAGATCACCTTCCTAATTATTATTTCATAGTTCTCTTCTTACAGTACCTTAGAATCTTTGTAAAAATCTATTTCAACCAGAAGCACTCCAATGATTACCAATTTTTCTTATGTCAAACCAGTGACTTACCTGCATATGTCAAAACAGGTTTTTATCTTTTTTAAATAATGTTGTCACTGGTTATCATCTGTAATATACATTCATAGTATTCTGTTTCTCAGTGTACTCGACTCTTAACTTTGGTCAAAATACGTGATACCAGTCTCATTCATAATGCATATGTGATACTGGAGTAATACCTTTCAAAAAGAGAAAATTTAGGGGTCTGTGTTGAAAAAGTCTACTCTACACATATTCCAAACTATCAAAAGCAATTACATTCTGCATCAACCTGCTATGGAATATGTAATGGTTGCTCATATATCTAACATCTTGGAGGTATATGGATTAAAACAGTTTTAAAATTCAACCACCACAAGATAGTCTGCAGTATTTTAAAAACGACAGAGAAAGGCATCTTAACATAAAAGAAATTATAGTGCCTAAACAACGGTTATTGCAAAACCAGTGCTCATTCTCTGACACCTACCTGGAAAGCTTTGTTAAGTGAGTGCATTCTCATCCTTTCTCGCTCATTGCTCTCCAGTCGCCGAAGATTTCTCTCTCTTGCAGATATCCCAGATCTCCTTTTTTTACCCCGTCGAGGTGGACCAGTTGACCCAGTCAAGCAAGTCTTCTTTCGTTTTTGACCAGCAATACCTGTGCTACTTCCACCACTACTGCTAATCCCACTCTCACTCTGAGAGTCAGATCCACTACCTTCTGCTCCATTCTCATTCTCACCTGAAAGTCACCACAAAAATAATAACTTTTCAAACAACTATACACTGATTTTTGTTAATCTGAAATGAAACAGTGTCTAATATGGCTATGTCTTTCATTAATTTTTCCATACCGTATTCTATTTTTCATTTTTTATTTTTTGAACGTAGAGATCAAGGAAAGAAAAATAGAAATTTAGCCCAACACTAATTTTCCTGTGTTGCATATATAACAGATAACCAGCAACCTAACAGACCATAAAGACTTCGTAACAGATATGATTTTGGTAACCTTGTTGAGTCTTCCTTTACCTTTTCCATGAGGATTTTCCCTCTAAGGCTCAGTTCTCTGTTCTTAACGCTACCCCGCTAATGCGGGAAAAGGCGAATATGTATGAAAAAAAAAAAAAATAAATATTATATATATATATATATATATATATACAGAGAGAGAGAGAGAGAGAGTATTCGAATTTGGTTCGCTTTGCACGCCCTCTTGTGAGGCGAGCGAGTAGGGAATATTTTCTTTATTTAGATATTCGTGTTTGCGCTGGTTATTCGTGTCAGCATTGACCATTATTCTTGCAATTTAAGAATTTTTGTGTTGAATGAAGTCATCATGGAATCTGTTGGTGCATCTTCGGGTGACAATGATGCAGTCCCATACACTATACTGTAGTTGGATACGGTAGGATATCCACGTTGAAGGCAAGAGAGGAGGGGGTACAAGAAATAATCATTTCATGTTTCACAGTGTATTTGACACATTTGATCCTCGTACAAACAATTAATTTCAATGCTACAAACTAGTAAGAAGACGTGAGGAAGAGAGATTGATTAAAAAAAGAAAAACAGGTATTTTGATTCCCCTATACCGTGGGTGGGTGGTGTTGGGGAAGGAAGTGGCGCCAGAGAAGAGAGAAAGGTGTCAGGGAAGTGGGATGGTGTCAGAGAAGGGTGGAGGTAGTACCCAGCTCCTCCGCTGTGACACCCAAAGTGTTGGTGGTGACGACCTATGACCCCAGACTCGACGTGACTGTGATCTTGCGCCGACTGGATGGTCAGAACAGGCGCTGTGGACGACGGGTCGTCACTGTGGGAGGAGACGTGGGTCAGGATTGTAGGAGACGGGAATATCAGGACTGTAGGAGACGGGCTGGGAGTGTGAGAGACGGGGGCCAGGACCGTAGGAGACGGGGTCACAACTGTAGGGAACGGGTCAGGACTGTAGGAGACCTGGTCAGGAACTTGAGAGACGGGGGTCAGGTCTATAGGAGACCTGGTCAGGAATGCGGAAGACCGGGGCCGGGAGTGTTTGGGGACCTGCCGATCACTTGGCATATATCTTAACAGGTAGGGGGGAAGGTGGCGCCAGCCACAGAACACATGAAGGAGAGGGAGAAGGTGGTGGACGAGTCTGTTGTGGTGCTGGTGACGGTGAAGGTGGAGTAGACAGACGACCATATGGTTAAAGCCAAGTGAGGCTCGGCGCCCGGTGCCACGCTACCATCCTCTGCATCAGCAGGAGCTGCCCTGGCCTCTCTCTGAAGGTCCTCGTCCACAGAGCCGCTCAGAGACAACCTGGAAATACATCACGAATGTGATTCATTCTATACCGAGGGAGATTATTCCTCAGGATATAATCATTAAAAAGTAATTTGCTGTGGAATGGTTCTCAGACACAAACACAGACACACATATGTAGAAGTATAGTCATGGTACACATAATCGAGGTTAAGAGACGGGGGGGACACGAGTGTAAATCTCTTCCTGTAACACGCAAATAGTAATCATATATATTCATTCATTCATACACATTCGCCGTTTCCCGCGTTAGCGAGGTAGCGTTAAGAACAGAGGAATGAGCCTTAGAGGAAAAATCCTCACTTGGCCCCCTTCTCTGTTCCTTCTTTTGGAAAAGTGAAAACAGGAGGGGAGGATTTCCAGCCCCCCGCTCCCTCCCCTTTTAGTCGCCTCTGACGACAGACAGGGAATACGTGGAAAGTTTTCTTTCTCCTCTATCCCCTGGGATAATATATATATATATATTTGCGCTACCTCGCTGACGCGGGAAACAGTGATCAAGTATAATAATTAAATAAAATATATATATATATATATATATATATATATATATGAAAATGGGGGGGCTAGAAATCCTCCCCTCCAGCTTATATTTTTCCAAAAGAAGGAACAGAGAAGGGGGGGCTAAGTGAAGATTTTCCTCTCTAAGGCTCAGTCCTCTGTTCTTGATGCTACCTGGCTAATGTGGGAAATGGCGAGTGTAAAAAAAAAGTATGTATGTATATTTTTTCCATACATATTTACCATTTTCTGCAATAGCAAGGTAGCATCAAGAATAGAGGACTGAGCCTTAAAGGGAAAATCCTCACTTTGCACCCTTCTCTGTTCCTTCTTTTGGAAAAGTAAAAATTGGAGGAAAGGATTTCTAGCCCCCTGCTCAAACCCCTTTTAGTGGCATTCTATGACACACAGGGAATACGTGGGAAGTATTCTCCCATCTTCCCAAGGATAATATATATATATATTGGTACCATATGGAAGGGGGAAAAGAAAAGCTGATTGATTAAAATGTGACAGAAACCAGGAGGAGGTTAAGGGATTAAGGTAAGAGAGGGCCTTAGGTCTTGGGACCTTGGTCGTGGGAAGGAACAGAAGTACAGGTGGAGGTGAGGGGAGGTAGCAGGACAGGGGATGGCTGAGGGGAAGAGTGAACAAGATGAAGGGGCAGGCAGTGGACACTGTACAAGTGACAGCATAGGTTGTAGGGGGAGAAAGGGCAAACAGGGGCTGGGGAGGCAGTAGGTTTTGTATGGGTGAGGGAGTATTAGTTGTGGGGAAAGTGTAAGCAAGGGAGGGGTAGGGCAGGCAGTGGTTGTTGTACAAGTGTGGGCGGGGCTGGGGGGAAGCAAGCACTAGTCTGGAGGGGAGGCAGTAAGGGTGAGGTCATGGCATCCCATTTTCAGTATTGCAGTTAAGGCTTTGAGAGCTACCATTATTTCACTTATATTGTTTTGTTTAATCTTATCTTCAGAGTTAATGATTTATACTGAAGGGGTACTTTTTGTGAGCTCTTTCTAGTCCCATTAACATGAAATCCTTAATAAAATACCAACCTCAGTAGATGGTGGCACTGTAATGAATAATTACAGATATAAACTAAGGTAAATAAATGTAAATATTCTATGAGATGCACTTATCCTTAGATAGTAATGCACTGTGATCTTGGTGGCTCAGCAGTAACTTCACTTGACCAGTGTTTTCCCATCAGAAGACAGGGTTAGAAGGTCCTATCCTTGCTTTTTTCTAAGAAGTATCTCATGCTCACAGGACACTGCCTGGGAGAGAATCTTTTTTTTTTTTTTCAAATTCTAAAACCTACACAAACATACAATCTCTTCTTGTCACACATAGCGCTCAACAAAACTTAACTCACACAGCTCATTCTTCATACCTCAAGATTTTCCAGAGGTCAGTGCTAGCCTTGCCTTTTAGCAAAATGGCAGGAGCAATAGATAAAAGTAGTAGTAGGTAGGAACATGAGGGACAAAACATTAGGTAGAAGGAGCAAGTAGGAACAATAGGCTGGAGTATTAGGTAGAAGTCAGTAGGAACATTGAGTAGGAGCCTCTGCAAACAACTATGCTAGACTTGACCTCTGCCAGTGGCCTGTTAAGGGTGAGGCACTAAAGGCTAAGAAGCGCACTGGAGTTCATGAGTTATGGAGACTTTATTGCCGTGGCCACCCCCTTGATCGAGTTCCAGAAAGAAACAGGCATGAGGGATATAATAAGATGTAGACACTTTTCTTTCAAGTGCAAATGCCTCAAAATAAACCCCAGTCTCCTTTAATTTCGTTACTATAAAATACTATACAAAATTACAAAGAAAAATATAGGTTTGAAGAACAAAAAAAATTATTGTGAAGGCAGAACCCTACATGCATTTAAGAGGGTGATTACTCACAGGGCTCAGTCTGCAGGTGAGAAGCACATTTATATCATTATAAAAGCATTAGGTACCGAGGAAAAGAGCTTACACAAATAATCATTCTATGATACTTCACAATTACATGATCATATATTTATAAAATATTATTACAATATAAGAAAATTGTGCTTACAGCTAGAACATATAGAAATAAATGACATTTCATGGGGCACCATACTATTGTCTTGAAGAATACATATAGATCAGAGATAACCAGAAATATACCTGATGGCCCGGGAGGTACTTGTCTATTAAGCAACAAATGAACTGCCTAGCCTTCATACTTTGTATCAATGCCTAAACTTTAGATTTCAAGGGTGGGATATTGTTAAAAAGAGAGAGAGAGAGAGAGAGAGAGAGAGAGAGGCAGGAAATATATCAGCAGTGGCAATTCTGATTCCCTAAGTGAGAATGGGCCACAAAATGTCAAGTTTGTATTCTGATGGAGGGTAAAATTCCCAAAGCCAATATCAAAGGCACATCAACTAAATAATCATATGAAACTTAACCATCAATTGTAAAGACATGCTAAATATGCAATAATCATATTTTAACTACATTATAATGCACTTGAAATTCATTTTGTATAACTTTGCAACACTCACTGTTACCTTGACTATCGCATGCATCTGACCTGCTTTCTAAACATTTTACAAGATACAAATTAAGTTCAACAATAACAGTTTGCACACATCAGATTATAAATTCTATGCCTATAAAAATTGGCACTTCTTTTCTCTCTAAAGAGCATAACAAAAATGTATTAACCCTTTTGCTATGTATTTAAATTTCATGGAACATCTCCCATCTCCCAAAAATGTCTCTTACTTAGGAAAAATTTATCTTTCTTCCTTTTACAGTTAGTACCAGTAAACTTCAGAAAGCAAACTACAGAGAGATTACTGATTAAGATGTTGAATGATACATGTTTGTATGTTAACATTACCTAAATTTTACATTTCACATTGACAATACTTCTTGTCAGACATTTTAGTGTGGTATGCCTGAACAAGTTATCATGTATAAAGATGGCTTTTCTAGACAATCAGGGCAGAAGTATGTTGCTCCTTCTTTCCAGAATTCTCCTCTTCTCTCTACACCAATTCAAAAGACTTGCCTCATAAGACACAAAAGAAACATGCTAAGTTTAGGAGAGTGTATGACAGGAGAAAATTGAGAGTAAATGTGACTAAAAGCAAGGTTTATAACTTACCTCATACAAAGAGAAAGCTTACTTGGGGTGTTAATTTGAATGGAAAAACCTTGGAAGTGAAGCCATTTTGATGTCTGGGAGTGGACATGGCAGCAAATGGAACCATTGGAAACTGATGTAGGTCATAAGGTGGGTGAGAGAGCAAAGATGCTAGGAGCACTGAGGAATGCTTGGAAAGATAAGTTACTCTCTGGGAGAGTGAAAATAAGTATGTTTAAAGATATCCTGACAATGTTGTAGGGATGCAAGGCATGAACTATAGCTGAGAGTGTATGGTAGAGGGTGAATGTGTTAGAAATGAAAATTCTGAGGATAGTACATGGTGTGAAGAGAGTTGATTAAGAAATGATAAGGTAAGAGAGAGGTGTGGTAATAAGAAGAGTATGATTGAGAAAGCTCAAGAGAGTGTGCTGAAATAGTTTGGAAATATGGAGAGAATGAGTGCAGAGAGGTTGACAAAGAGGATATATGTTTCAGAGGTGGAGGGGACAAGGAGAATGGGGAAACTGCATTAGAGGTGGAGGGATAGAGTGAAAAAGATTTTGGGTGCTCAGGGCCTGAAGATGCTGAAGGGTGAAGGCCTGCATTGGAGTGCTATGGTGTATGGTGTACAGGGGGAAATGTGCTGTCAATGGACCGAACCAGGGCATGTGCAGTAGCTGTAGGAAACCACAGAAAGGACCATGGGACCTGATGGTCAATAGAAGGCTGTGGTTTTGATGCATTACAAGTGACAGCTTGGGGAAAAGTGATAACAGGGAGTGATGGAGTGAGTAGTTTGAAGGATTGTTGAATGTGTTTGATGATAGAGTCAGAGATGTAGGGTGTATTGGTCGGGTTGGGGTGCAAAGTGAGAGAGTCAGGGAGAGTGGTTTGGTGGAGAGAGAGAGGTGGTGGTGAAAGCCTTGCAGAAGATGAAATCTAGCAAGGCGGCAGGATTGGAAGGTATTGCATTTGAATTTATTAAGAAAGGGGGTGACTGTGTTGTTGATTGGTTGGTAACAATGTTCAATGTATGTTTGAGTCGTGGTGAAGTGCCTGAGGATTGGCAGAATGCATGTATAGTGCCACTGTACAGAGGCAAAGGGGATAAAGGTGAGAGTTCATACTATAGAAGTATAAATTTGTTGAGTATTCCTGGAAAATTGTATGGGAGGGTGACTGAGAAGTGAAGGCATGTACAAGAGCATCAGATTGGGGAGGAGCAGTGTGGTTTTAGAAGTGGTAGAGGATGCATGGATCAGGTGTTTGCTATGCAGAATGTATGTGAGAAATACTTAAACAGATGGATTTGTATATAGCATTTATGGATCTAGAGAAGGCATATGATAGGGTTGACAGAGAGGCTTTGTGTAAGGTCTTAAGAATATATGGTGTGGGAGGTAAACTGCTGGAAGCAGTGAGAAGTTTTTATCAAGGGTGTAAGGCATG
>JAYMFT010163362.1:0-12380 GCA_038088735.1 Panulirus argus | reverse complement strand
AGGGTGACACTTGTATACAAATCTGCATATGTATTGAACATGTAATGAACTGTGTGTGTGTGTGTGTGTGTGTGTGTATGTTCAAAACCACGACATGATCTAGGGGGAGGGGTTCGAACCCCGGATAATCCCTGTGCAGCTGAGAGTTGACACCGGTCTATACTAACTGGGACTGAGTTCCAATTTACGTGACAGTAAGAGGATTAAATGCTAAACCAATGTCTATAGTCAACTGCTAAACCACTGTATAAAGTTAAATGCTAAACCAATGTCTAAAAATGACTGATAAACCAATGTCTATAATGTTTACACCTCATCATAAAAGGGTCTATAAAATCATAAAGACTCAGTCAATACTTCGCTCTTGTAAAGTCTGGTATATTCATCATCTTTAATCTAAATCCATTCCAATTTGTATGATTTTGATTTTCTACAGTATGTAATAATCTTCAGACCTTATTAACTAGTGTATGGTCACACATACATGATATATTTGCAATTTAAATCAGCTACTAGCTAGAGAAGCCAGGCAGCGAGCCATCAGTCATATGTCTTACAATTTATAGAATTGCTGTACTGCTGTCTTCCTTCCGGCGAAAGAAAACGTGAAAAGCTAGAAGAAAACGCACCTTCCTTTGGCACTTTTTTTTTATTATAAATTACGAGCCTTTTCATTATTATGTTTTTCTGCAGAAGCTTCCATCCAACCCCTCTACACAAGAGACATAAACGATTAAAGATGTGAGGTCATCCCAAGGCGTGACCCTGGGACAGAAACTGAACAGGAGGAAGCAAACCCACACGGGCGAAGGGTATCATCTGCGTACTTTAGTTACTTGACAGATAAATATTCCGCTGAAGCGATGCGTCTCTTTGTCTAACTTTAAACGCCCCTACCGAACCAAGCCACACCATTTGACGCGGGACTTGGCACACTGCCTTACTACCCTGTCTCACGTTATGCAGGTAAGGAATTTAGAACCCTGTTACTGTCCTCCAGCAGATAACCTCGTCATAAACCGAGAGGTCTTCTGTTGTCTGTTCCTTTCGCGTGTTCCCATAACCAAGACATATCTTCACTTAGGGAGAATCTTACTCCGTCTAAGAACTGATAATTTATCTATCGAGACCATCTGTACTTAAATACATTACCTTTAATAAAATATCTGTGTTTTTACGTATATGGCGAAGGACATTATCAAAGATCGTATTAATCTAATATCCCATACATCATTAACCAGGAAGGAGAGGTCGGGGTTATTAATGAAATCGATCAACGAGGTAATTACCCTCAAAATCTTAATAATACGACTCATTCTCATGTCCTCGATCCTCATCGCGCATGATAAATGGCAGCAGTGATAACATTTCGGGCAGAAATCGAATTAAAGAAATGGTTGAAAAAATTCGCAATATTTGAAGGATTTTTTATGAGGGCCTTTTTTTTTTAACGAAATTGGTGAACTATCTGATGCAGGTCAATATTGACAATTTGGTGAACTATCTAATGCTGGTCAATGTTGCCATCAATGCTAACCTCATATTCTGTAGACCTCTACGTAAGAAAGGGCATGTTATCTACAACAAATGTAATTACTCTAAAGTTTAATTACCCAATTTGAAAAAAAAATCCCAGATCCTTTATCATTTATGATGATATAAGTGAAATATAATTCTTTACTGGCTGGAAAGTCAGATAATAGCTCACGGTTTTTAGTGAGCTAAACAGATTTTGGGTTCTTAAAATCTGAGGAGTCACTTAGTGAAGGTTTTTCATTCCACAAAGGATAGGTAGATACATACAGATAGATAGATAGATAGACAGATACGATAAGATAAGATAGATAGATAAATACACAGACAGACATATATATAGCAGTCTGTTTGAAAAAAAACAGATATATATATAAACATAATAACTAAGGACCGTGTCAAAATTACACACAGCTGAAAACCCCTGAGCACGACGGTACGACCCCTTGACCACGACGGTACGACCCCTTGACCACGACGGTACGACCTCTTGACCACGACGGTACGACCCTTGACCACGACGGTACGACCCTTGGTTATGATGGCCTGACCTCTGATGCGGCCCTCAGGGGTTCTGGTGAACAGCCCGGTCATCACACATATTTGCCGTACCGTCATGCTTAAGAACCGTACCGTCGAGCTGAAGGAGCGTACCGTCGAGCTGTAGGTGCGTACCGTCGTGCTCAGGGATCGTACCGTCACCCTCAGGGGGTGATAACATCTATCACCCCTTATGATCTAACTACTGTGGCTGTTAGTTTCCTCTCCATCACCCGATTCCATATTATCTCCTTTACATCATGACACGCTGACCTTCCATCACTCTACCACTCCCATGGCTATACTGCCTTCTGCATTTCAATATAATTTGCCAAGTAAATATATATATATATATATATATATATATATATATATATATATTATGCTGAGAGTCTGAGCTGAACAGAAATTTTGTATATGGAAAAAAAATCTAAAATTTCTGTCATTCAAAATGAAAAATTTCCAATGTAAAAATTTTGCTAAGTACCAGGATGTTGAAAAATCAGGTCAACATCAATTGAACAAATAACTCCTTAAAAGATAGTGAACAACGGTATAACACCTGCTGAACAAAACATCACATACCCCAAACGATAACTGACGAAGCTTAACCCTAGTTTAATATTCAATTTAACCCTCGTTAAATATTCAACGTTAACCCTCGTTTAAAATTGTGTAGAAACATGATTCTAAAAGGCAGTAATTCATATAGAAAAAAAATGAATATTTTGACTATCTACAAATTTCAACTATGAAATGAATACTAATTCTCATTCAATATAGATTTTTTTTCTTTTTCAACAGCTCCCTCGTCTTTGCAATTAGCATCAGAAACAGACAAGTTGGCCTTTTTAAGAAAAGCCTTTAAATGGCTCCGCCCTCTGTTCCTTCTTTTATTAAGTGATGATACAGGAGGGGAGAGCTTAAATCCCCCTCCCCCCCCTCTCAACTACCTCTCCTCTTAGTCGCCTTCTACGACACTCGGGGGAGATATACGTGGGAAGAGTATTCCTTCTCCCCTCTCCCCAGGGATAATAAATCAATTATAATCATCTTCGCCAGATACATCACAAGTAAAATAAATACGTTTAAAAAAAAAAGGACCCAAAAAATGTTCACATTGACAACAGGTCATGACATTCAACCTTGGCCTTTCCTCTCTCTCTCTCTCTCTCTCTTTCTCTCAAAGGAAAGGTCAATTCTATTACGCCAGTTATCCCCGAGAGCCGGACATATTATAACTAACTTATTAAACTTTTCAAAATACTTATATGGAAATTCGAAACACTTGTTTGACCAAAACTTGTGCACGCTCTTTTTCATAATGTGAACCTTTGATGTTCTGATAACCAATTTCCAATATAAATTTCGTCCGTTCCATAAATGTATCAATTTCAGACCTCGTTTATTATAATTTCATTTGACTTTTGTAGAAAATACATATTTTTTCGAGTAATGACATTTTCTGTTCCCTATATATATATATATATATATATATATATATATTCATATACATTATTTGTAAATGTATATATCGTTTTCATGGGCTTGTTAGGCGTATATAAATCCGGATTATTAATTTTTGCTGTTACGTGTGAGCCTTAGTTTCTTGCTGTGGTGTCTTCAAAGAGTGCTGCACGGGACTGATCACAGCCGTAGTGTATCATCAGCTAACAGCGGCAGCCATACTTTGCTGTACTAGATAGTTTACATCCACAGTGTATCATCAGTTTACATCAGCTGCGATACACTGCTGCACTAAACAGTCTACAGCCACAGTGTATCATCAGTTTACATCAGCTGCCATACACTGCTGCACTAAACAGTCTACAGCCGCAGTGTATCATCAGTTTACATCAGCTGCCATACACTGCTGCACTAGACAGTTTATATCCACAGTGTATCACCAGTTTACAGCAGCTGCCATACACTGCTGCACTAGACAGTTTACACCCACGGTTTAAAGCGACAGCCATATTAGTTTGGAACAACAGTTATACGCAAGTTTACCTTCCACTGTCGATCGACCTTTTCCATTAGCCTTAGTAAACTCCAGCGACCCTGAACCTGCCGTGTGTAAACTCGTATCTTTTTCCTTCCTACGGCAGATGGCATCTTCAACACAAACACACACACACACACACACACACACACACACACAAACAAACACGAACGCTGACAGAAATGTACGCCGACAAATGGATAGCTGTCTGAGATGCAACAATAGGGGCAACACTCTTCTTAGTCTCTGGTCGAGTAAATGTTAATCAAACACTCACAAAAGTGAAATATTGTCTGGAAAATAACAGACAGAACTTCGAAATCTGTTATTCTCTGAACCGTTTTTGGTAACTAAAAGAGAACGTGCAAAATTGGAGTGGATTTTGCTTTTGTACGAGACAGTGGTCCGAGAGACGAATCATGTGAATGTGGAGGGCGTAAGACGGAATGTATGGTGTTTCGTGGGGATTACTGGGTACAGCAGTGTCCCCAGACAGCTGCAGGAGAGGAAGCGAAGTCCTAGGATGAATGAGAGTGTGATGGGGAGGACCTAGGACAACTGGGGAAGGGGGAGTGGGAAGGAGGTCCATAGGTAGCTGGGGAGTGGAGGGGAGTCTCAGGACTACTGGGGGAGTGGGTGGGGTTTGTCCTAGGACACCTGGGGAGGCGGTAAGTGGGGAGGGTCCTCAGACACCTGGAGGAATGGTAGGGATGTCCTAGGGCAGGTGAGTGACTGGTGAGGTCCTAAGACAGCTGGGGTTTTGTAGAGAGGTCTCTGGGGCAGCTGGAGGAGCGGAAGGGAGTCCTAGGGCAGCTAGGGGAGTAGCTAGGGTCCTAGGACAGCTGAAGGAGTAGAAGGGGGGTCCTAGGACAGCTGGAGGAGTGGGTGGGGGTCCTAGAACAGCTGGGGGAGTAACAGAGGTCCTAGGACACCCGGGGGAGTGGGAAGGTGTCCTAAGACAGCTGGAGGAGCGGAAGGGAGTATTAGGACAGCTAAATGACTACTGAGTGAGTGAGAGGGAGGGATAGGGGGAAGAGGGAGATCCTGGAACAGCTGGGGTACACAGGTGTCCAGTCCCTCACACCTGAGAGCCACATCCAATTACCAGACGGCTTCATTATTACCTCTTTTCACGTGCGTCAGCCGACGCAGGAATAATGCCAAAGGGAGGAGCATCAGAGACGTGCGCCAAATGGAGGACATGTCAAAGCTGGTGGCCTTCCCAAGAGCTGGGTTGGGTCGTCCTGGAGTGAGTGAGTGAGTGAGTGAGTGAGTCAGTCAGTCAGTCAGTCAGTCAGTCACCTTAACGGAAGTTTGTACAGGCAAAAAGTTAACTTCTTTCAATATGCGTTTTCTCTTTGTAGAAAAAAAATAAAGTAAAAGAAAATAAATGAAATATAAATTGTATAATTCGATCCAAAGGGGTCCGGATTGAAGACTGTGAGAATTGTCCAACAAAATCTACCTCGCGCTAGCAGCCATGCCCTCACGATATTGTAAATCCATTAATTGCTTTGACATTTCCTGTCATTTGTCATTGTAAATAACAAACTGATTTCACATTCCGATAAAAAATACCTATAAATTAGAGCTAACATAATTACTAGGAAATCTGTCTCACACTCGGGCTTTACCGACGCTACCGAGAGACGACAGGGAGTCGTAGTGATCGTTTTCCTTAACGAGAACTGACAGGCCGCGAGGACAGAGTCAGTGGAAACAGTTAAACTAACTGGCACGGTCCAGGAAACTTTACATATATCCTCTCCATTGTTTCGTGGCGGAGCTTAATCATGAAGCATGAGTAAAATTCATGATTTTCAGAAAGACGTGAGAAGCCTTACTGCTGAACTCTGCCCTTCATAAGTCGTAATGATGCTCTTCTTAATCGTGGTACGCCTGACAGCTGTTCCACCATCTCTTCTCCTTCCTCCCTCCAAAACAAGTTTATTTTCCCTTCCGGTTTTCCCTCCCTCTCTCTCTCTCTGCCCAGGTACGTTGTAAATTCCCGCGACCTCGGCAGAAGCGCTGGGGATAAAACAGAACAGCTCAGGCTCTCTGTAAGGGGGCAGAAAATATTCTTGCGCGTGGCAGAAGCCTCTTTGCTAGACGAAATTTGTTTGCCTTCTCCTTTTTCTTCTTCGTCTTCCTCTTCTTCTTCTTCGTCTCTCTTATTATTATTATTATTATTAATTATCATTATTATTAATATTATCATTATCATTATTATTACTAATACTATTATTATCATTATCATTATTATCATCATTATTATTCAAACAGACTCGTTAAGTACCCAGAACATGGGGAAACCGACAGAGGGAATGGAGGCGGATGGACAGGAGAAAGGGAAACACAGACGAAGGAGGGACAGGAAACCTAGGGGACAACGTCTGTCATGACGGACAGAACCGTAGCCTTGGGGGGGGGGGGTTTCGATCATGACAACAACTGTCCGTCGTAAACTGTCACCAGAAGAAAAAAATAGTTTACAACAGCATCAGCGTACGTTACTCCAGTCACACAGCTCTTACCAACAGGTGAAGTGAGAGTGGGGATCACTCTCCCAGGAGAGAGGGAGCGAGAAGGAAGGCTCACTCTCCCCTGAGAGGGAAGTCAGAGTAAGTATCACTCTCCCCTGAAAGAGGAGAAAGAATGAGGAGTCACTCTCCCCTGAGAGAGAGAGAGAGAGAGAGAGAGAGAGAGAGAGAGAGAGAGAGAGAGAGGACCACTCCCATGAGAGAGGGAGCAAAAGTTGAGAGGGGGCTCCCTTTCAGCGCGAGGCCGTGGCCAAGTTCTCCAACTCGCCGCCGGAAATGGGATTCGATCGGCCGCCTCCCCAGGAAGCAGCCTCCCATTAAGGAGGTCTGGAACCACTTTTACCCTATCAACCCCAAAGTCTCCTGGACGGTCAGAATGGAACACTTAAGCTCACTCGTCCGCTGGTAGCTGTAAGTCATCCACTGGCGCCATCAATCCGTTTTCTCTTTTACGTAACACACACACACATGGTATATAACGCCAGCGTTGCTAAATATTAATCACGGAATGTTATATTACTCGGCCAACTCCGGCCGCGTCACGACTCCCTCCGCGGGGGATCGTGTATGAGGCTTTGCGAACTAATTATCACAAGACCGGCCAACTTCCCGGAAAGCGCCCGATTTAATGAACATGTTCCATTGGCTAGAGGCGAAACGAATGCGCTCGGCTAACATCGTCCTATCGAACTCGACAGACGCCAAACATCACCCACACCCCCGACAGAGACCAAACATCACCCTAACTGCAAACAGACACTAGACCACCCACACACTCCGAGAGAGACCAAACATCACCCCACTACCCCCGACAGAGACCAAACATCCCCCTAACTACCCTAAACAGACATTAAACATCACCCACACCTCCCGAGAGAGACCAAACATCACCCCACTACCCCCGACAGAGACCAAACATCCCCTAACTACCCTAAACAGACACTAAACATAACCCACACCCCCCGAGAGAGACCAAACATCACCCCACTACCCCCGACAGAGACCTCACATCACCAGTGACATTATCGAGGATCTAACGTGCCTTCAGGTGAACACTGAGCCGGCCTTCCAAGTGTATAGCCATGGCAGATAATCGTGGACCATGTCAGCACCTCCCTACCCACCCAAACGCCCACCCACCCCACCCCTACACACCGACACCCACTCCCCCACCCCGGCCAGTAACTAAACTAGCGGACAAGGCTGTCAGCTGTTTGCTAATCTCGGTCTGGCGACACTTCAATACAAGCTCAGTGAAAACTGCGTTTTAATTCACATGACAAAAAGTGTATGTTGTAATCTGATGAGCTCAATAGCAATGATTGAGGTGTGTGCTTTCCAACATATTCCAGGGTGGGTAGGGAGGTGCTGACATGGTCCACGATTATCTGCCATGGCTGAACATTATAAAAAGACAAAATCCATAGAAAAGCAGGAGACAACAGGACATGTATACACGTCACGGGACCCACATACCCAGCGAGTCTTAAGGACAGAGCAGCGGAAGACACGAATGACTTAACGATATTCCCTCGCTGCAAGTCGGTCCCTCTCGTGACCTCAAGTCAAGGCCTGGTAAGTTCCTGGCGCTCCGTCCTGACCCATCGCCAACACAGGCGGCGCCTTTTTCCCTCGACGTTGGCCGAGAAGGGGGAAGTGAGAGGACACCACTGGCAAATCTCTTCCGCTACTGCCCTAGTTATTTTTCTTTTTTTTGTCCTTTTCCTTTCTACCTACAAGCCAATGCTGTCAGTCCCGGGCCGTTGGCCAGTCTACGAGTGCATCTACAATCCCCCTCCCCTTTTTTTTTTAGCTGAGACGGCACTGACAACTGAATGCGCTAACGGAGGTCATCTCATTAAAGCAATATATATATATATATATATATATATATATATATATATATATATATATACCATGACCTACGCCAAGTACCCAACTTATCAACCTTGGGGAGGATGAACAGCTGGGTCGACTGTGGACCGACTGCCGCACCCAAGAACTTAAACGCTCGACCCCGGGCGGCCCGTAAATGCGCCACGATCAGCAACGCTAATTACCAAAGGTCAGCGTCGATCACCACCCCCACTATAACCCCCGACAGAGACCTTACAACAACAACAACTACAACAAAAACAACTACTACAACAACAACAACAACAACTGACCTTGACCCGACCTGTCGTCAGCCTAAGGAAATATTCAACAAGCCAGCCTATCACATCCTACATTGGGCCCAAAACAAAGACATACGCTTTACCTCGATCTCGTCACTTGAGTCTAAAGATGTACAACAGAACTGATACAGATGGTCTTACGAGAAGGTAATATGGATGGTACCAGAACTGCGAGAGATGATGTACGTAGAAAAATCAGTGGCCTTTTAAAATTTGTTCACCTTGGACGACAGAAGTTCAAGGGATCGACCTGAACACAATCTTTAGGTTCTTCACCAGTCTGGTGAATATCAAAAGTGAACGGGTCCTCGACAGATGCAAATGCAGAACCGAAAGCAATATGAAATAACGCAAGAAACGTTGTAAAGGATGTATAAAAGTATGTTTACCATGCAAGAGTGTTGGGCGAGTGGCGTAAATCAAGTGATGAGTGAATGTGGATGGCATAACGAAGCTGTATGACAGCAGAAATGAACACGACATGGGGGCACCGCCAGTGTACAAACTCCCTCCCGTACAATTCAACTAGGTAATTACGCACGTACCCACCCTTGACGCGATAGATCATCCTCACTACACTCTCATCTTCACTACACTCCCATCTTCACTACACGCTATCTTCACTACACGCTATCTTCACTACACGCTATCTTCACTACACGCGATCTTCACTACACGCGATCTTCACTACACGCTATCTTCACTACACGCTATCTTTACTACACGCTATCTTCACTACACGCTATCTTCACTACACGCTATCTTCTTTACACGCTATCTTCACTACACGCTATCCTCACTACACGCTATCTTCACTACACTCGACAACACTGGTCTTTCACCAGAGTTTGACCGACAGCAGGTCAGGTCAAAGGCCATTTTCACTACATTCTCATCTTTAACTACACCGGCGACACCTTTGGCAATTGACCTGACCTTTACGGGTCAGGTAAAAGGCCCTAGATTGATAATGAAGGTACATTTGACATGACCTTTACGCTTCAGATGAAGGGCTTCTTTACTATACGGAGGTTTGACCTTCACCCGCCTTTGGCCTGAAACTAACTGGGTAATGAACTTCTGGATCTTTCTCCACATCCGGTAGAATCTAGAACAACCTTCTGGATCTTTCTCCTCATCCGGTAGAATCTAGAACAGCCTTCACTATATTTCTTCTGCTGAACTAACCGAACTTACGTGGTAAAGCGAGTTCCGTAATATAACAGCTTTTGCCAAAATGAACTCTCATTCACGATTCATCGATCGTCGGGACGAGCAGCAGCTCCAGGTGCAGACACCGGCAGACCGACTGTCCCTCAGCGAGACCTCCACCTCCATCTCCTTCGGCGAAGACGTTGGGGCTGACACCTACGCAGACCTTCTGCGGGACAATGAACACGACCTCGTCATACAACCCGGGACCAATGTAATACGCCTCGTAAAGGTGCTGGGTAAGGGCGGCAGCGGGAGAGTGGACTTGGTACGTTTCGATGGCCAGTTGATGGTCATGAAGACCCTCCTGAAGAGCGAGAATATTTACGATTTGCTGATGGAGTTTCGAGTTCAGCGGGAACTCGCTGGCGCTGGGGGAGCCCCCGAGGTACACGGCCTGGGCCTGAACCCTGCTAGGGTGTTCATGGACTACACTGGCAAGACCTACGAAGAATACATCGGGAAATGCACGCAGAAGGAACTGATCGAGTCTCTCGCAATCGTGGCCTACAAGCTGAACCAAATCCACGAAATGGGTTTCGTGCATAACGACCTCAAAGTCAATAACATAACCGTCGGTGCTTCCAAGGACATCGACATCCACATCATTGACTTTGGCCTGACCACGAAAATTGGCGACTTCCTCCAGCTCTCCGACAGACTTGGGAGACGCCCGTGGTACGCACCCGAGTTGTATGAAGGCGTGCCATCGAGCCCAGCAGGCGACGTCTATTCACTTGGCGTGATCATCAGCCGCGTGCTGCGGAAGGTTAATGACGCCGATGTGTATTGTGAGCTGGTCGCCCTCAAGGCCCAGGCCAAGGAGCGGAGTCCCGCAGATCGGCCTTCTCTCCAGACCGTGATCAGCAAACTGAGGCATCTCGCTGCTGGTTAAGTCTAGAAGGGAGAGGAGGCGACATTACGCAGGCGGAGAGGAGACATCGAGTCCAGTACCACTCTGAATGAAGAGTATCATTTTTTTGTACAAAAGGATAATCCAGTACCACTGAATGAAGAGTATCATTTTTTTGTACAAAAGGATAATAAAGATTTTAAGGTTTAGTCAATAAATACTGCATATGAAAAAAAAAGCGGAAACTTTTTTATTTCATTGTTATTATATATCAAACCCACAATTCCAATATCTTTTAAATTGTACTAAAGGGCATTAATGTATTGTTATCATGTATAATAAATGAGATTTAAAAAAATATAAATCTTTTATTTCTCGTCCTATCTCCAGTACGGCACTCACCATTACCACTGTACTCATGACTTCCCTCATTATCATGATCGTATCAATACCTCCCTCATTCTTACCACTTTCCCTCCCAAATTGCCTCACTCATAAACATCCTGCTGTAAATGGACAGACCCAGGGTATGTTGAAGGTATTGGCCCTTCCCAATACCCCAGCTAACTCAAGCATTATCCCATCCCCTACCGTTGGAGCAACCCATTAGGTAGTAGGTTGTTGACGACAGCCGCCCAGGGTGGCACTGCCGTCCTGACTGAGGAGCCTTAAAGTGATGCCCGGAACCATCCTACACTCTCCATGTCAGGATTGCTGGTCTTACTTCCTGTCTCATTAAAACGGACTACCGGGCTAGTCCTGCCATCTCTAATGATACCCTGATGTGGAGTTTTGTCCGTGACTGGAGCCTTCAACATAGAAAAAAAAAAAAACACATCTATTCTTTATCGTACTACTTCCTCTGTGTAATTTCAGAGGTTGACTGCATTTGATTCAATAAATCTTTTACCATCATGATCACTATTATCATTATTATTACCATCATTATTATTACTTATTATATGGTTATGGTTATCAGCAAGAGCAGCAGTAGCACTAGTAGCAAAAGTAGAGGTAGTAGCAGCAAAAGTAGCAGTAGCAAAAGTAGTAGCAGTAGAAGTAGCAATACTAGTAGTATAGTAGTATAATAGTAGTAGTAGTATAGTAGTATAATAGTAGTAGTAGTATAGTATAATAGTAGTAGTAATACAGTAGTATAATAGTAGTATAGTAGCAGTAGTAGTAGTCGTATAGTAGTAGTAGTATAGTAGTAGTAATATAGTAGTAGTAGTAATATAGTAGTAGTAGTAATATAGTAGTAGTAGTGTGAGCATAGTAATAGTAGTAGTAGTAGTGGTGTAGTAGTGGTATAGTAGTAGTATAGAAGTAGTAGTATAGTAGTAGTAGTATAGTAGTAGCAGTATAGTAGTAGCAGTAGTATAGTAGAAGTAGCATAATAGTAGTATTTCTTTTTTATGTTGAAGGCTCCAGTCACGGACAAAAGTGCACATCAAGGCCGGGCCCTAATTGAAATATAGAGAGAATTGAGAAAGGGGGAAACACAGACAGGGAAAGTATCAAGT